>CANYLF011065621.1:0-10350 GCA_948193215.1 Bocquillonia castaneifolia
GGAGGATAGTTGTGGAACAAGCTACCTGATGGGTGTCACCAGGCTGTGTGCACACAGGAGTCAGGTATGTTTATGGTTATGATGGAAAGATCGGGGCTGGTTCGGTGTAGTGCTCGGACGCCGGTCTGATATATATATTTATGATTTACTTTGCTATAACTGTAGTTGGTTCGGTGTAGTGCTCGGACGACAATATAGTAAAGTCTGGGGCTGGTTTGGTGTAGTGCTCGGACGCTAGACCAACTAAGGATTAAGAGAATAATGTTGGAATAAGAGAACCAGATATGGTTATGGGGTAGAGGGCTATTAGGTGTTCTACCTCAGTCCTCCTCCTTGATTGTTATGATTGTTGCATTCATTAGAGTGCTGTATGTATATATTTAATATATATATATACACACACACACACACACACACACACTTATATTATGTATGTTGCATGTGGATTAGGTTGCATTTCATAAATATGAGATTGACTTACTTAGTGAGGTCTGACTCCCCTCAACCCATTTTTTTCAAGATTACTTCAGACCTTGTACGTTGAGATTCTACGCTGGATTCCTACTTCACCGGCAACTCGACGTATGTTTTATTTATGTATCGTTTGGTTTTCTATCTAGAGCTGCAGTAGAACTCTTTGGTGTGGATTTGGTTTGAGATGTTGATATTTATTATACATATAATTATCACTGTGTGTAAATGTAATTATATTACTGATATTTTATGAGTGGTGTTATGTATGAAACCCCATCCGGTATGCTGGATGCTATATTATTGATGGTATTGAGATGATAATAATAATTGTGGAATGATTTACACATCGTGACAAGTATATAATCTATCATTTGGTTAGTTTAGTGGATTAAAGGCTTGCTACAGGTTCCGATAGCATATAGCTTTCCCGTTCCCTAGCGCCGGTCATGTACCCTAGGTTTGGGTAATGACAAAGTTGGTATCAGAGCTATTGGTTTTATTTTTATAAATATAATTATTTTGGGTGTCTGAGTCTTTCTTAAAAACTACTGCAGCATGGGATTCGTATTTGTCCTTGTTCAGTCTTCTTTGTTTTTAGATTCAGCGTTCCATTAGAATTTTTATTGTTGTTATAGTATACGTGGTTTATTTTCAGAATGTCACCAAGAAGATGAAGAAATGTACCACTGCCACAAGCGGAATCAGAAGATGAAGCTAGCTCACAACATGGAGAAATTCCTCCTGTTTAAGAGGAACCGGAATAGCCTAGGCATAGAGGCAGGCCGACGAATGTGAGGAGGCGCCAACGCAATGAAGAGAATCTAGAAGGGGATGAAATACCCGAGCAACCAACACAAGGATTCGTTGGAATTGACCCAGTTACCTTGGAGGCCATGGCTAGGGGTATTGCCTAAGGACTGCAACCGCCTCGGTAAATGACTAATTTAAAGGCAACCAGTATGTTTATTAGGAATTTCAGAGTTCTTTTTGATGGCACAGGGGATGTTCTGGACTTTTTAACTGCAATCAGGGGACGAATCAGAATGGCGGAGAATGATGCATAAAGACTACATATGGTAGAAAGCTGCATGGAACATGTGGCTTTAGACTGGTTTATTTCTGCCATCAGACCAATTATGGACACTATTACATGGGAGAAATTTGAGAGGAGATTCGAACAACATTATCTACCACCAAATGTTTAGTATGAGAATAGGTTGGCTCTTACACGTATATCCCAGGAGCGGAATGAATCTATCAAGAGCTACACGAATAGATTCTGCAGAATGATGAGGTTTGCTAGTCCCTTAGTATAGAATGAGCATGAGTTAGTGCAGATGTATGTGTCTGGGTTAGGCCCAGAGTATGCTAGCATGAGAACACAGGGATATGATCTCGACTCCATCTATACTGAAGCTGCGATAATTGAACAGAGGCTTAGGAGGCACTACATGGCTCCTGGATCTTTTTGAGCTGGTAGTTCTAGGTCTAGGAGTCAGAGCAGTGGATATGGAGGATAGTTTAACAGGGGTATGCAACAATACCAAACGACCTTTACAGTGGGGTCTGGTGGAGGCCAGATTGGTTATGCTCAGTGAATTCCCTCAGCTTCTCGTAAGCATGGCAGGGGGAGACATGGTAAGGCATTCTTTAGAGCCGATAGCAGTAGTAGTGGTCAGAGCACCGGTTATGGCAGTGCTAGTTATAGCAGTTCTAGTTCCAGCTCCAGTTTCTGTTAGAATTGTGGAAGGGCCCATCAGGGACCATGTCATCTGGCTCCTAATGTTACAGGTGTGGTCAACCAGGCCATTATGCTTGAAGTTGTCCGATTTACCCTTCTCAAAACCAGACTCAGTTTCACCTGGCTTCTACAGCATCCAGTATGATTCAACCACCACGGCCACAACCTCAATTTCCCACTCATTTCAGAGGAGGCCATTATCAGGTGGGATCTTCTCAGGGTGGATCTCAGATGACAGGCCAACAAAGCAGAGGTTTCAGGGGAAGGAACGAAGATAGATTTGGTGTTAGACCAGGTGGCAGAGGTACAGGACAGGCATCCACTTCATAGTAGGGTGGAGGTCAAGCTAGAGTCTTTACACTTACAACACAGGAAGCTCAAACTTCAAATGCAGTGGTGGCAGGTACTATTCCAGTGTGTGGTACAAATGCTTTAGTTTTATTTAATCTTGGTGCTACCCATTCTTTCATTTCTCCTATGTTTACATCGAGAGTTAGCTGTAGAGGTACTAGGATGACGACTCCATTATCAGTGTCCACTCTGTTGAGTGAGGTTCTGGTCATTAACACTGTTTTTCCAATGTATTATGTGAGAGTTGAAGATAGGGAGATGATGGCAGAATTAATACTATTATATGTAATGGATTTTGACGTAATCTTGGGAATGGATTGGCTTTCCCAATATTATGCTACGTTGGATTACAGAAAGAAAGAGGTAATATTTAGAATGCCTGGTGAGGAAGAATTTAGATTCAGAGGCGAGAACTACAAAAAGCCTCAGAACCTAAGTTCTGCTATTACTGCTAGGAAGCTGATTAGACGGGGATGTCAAGGATTCTTAGCAGTGGTCAGAGATAAAGCAGCAGCCAAAGATGTGAATGAAGTTTCGGTGGTGTGTGAATATCCTGATGTGTTTCCAGAGGAGTTACTAGGGTTACCACCTGACAGAGAGATAGAGTTTTGTATTGCTGTTGTTCTCGGAACTACTCCTATATCTATACCTCCATATCGGATGGCTCCAGCAGAGTTGAAGGAGCTTAAGGGGCAATTACAGGAGTTGTTGGATAGTAGTTTCATCAGGCCCCGTATTTCACTGTGGGGTGCACCTGTTTTATTTGTGAAGAAGAAAGATGGATCACTCAGACTCTGTATTGATTACAGAGAATTGAACAAAGTGACGATCAAGAACAGATATCCTTTACAATGATTTGATGATCTGTTTGATCAACTTCAGGGAGCCCAGTGTTTTTCCAAAATTGACTTGAGGTTGGGATATCACCACTTGAAGATCAGAGAAGCAGATATTTTGAAGACAGCATTCTGTACCAGATATGGTCATTATGAGTTCCTAGTGATGTCATTTGGGCTGACTAATGCTCCTACAGCCTTCATGGATTTGATGAACAGGGTATTCAGACCATTTCTGGATAGATTTGTAATAGTCTTCATTGATGATATTTTGGTATATTCGAGTGTAGAGGAACATGAATAGCATCTAAGGATAGTGTTGGAGACTTTGAGAAGAGAGCAGCTATATGCTAAATTTTCAAAGAGTGAATTTTGGTTAGACTGTGTGGCTTTTCTTAAGACACATGGTGTCTAAGGAAGGTATCCAGGTGGATCCAAAGAAGATAGGGGCAGTGATAGATTGGCCCAGACCCACTACGGTTACTGATTGAAAAGCTTTCTAGGTTTAGCAGGTTATTATAGGAGATTTGTACAGGATTTATCCCGTATTGCAGCATCATTGACCAAGCTAACTCAGAAGAATGTTAAGTTTGAGTGGAATGAAGCTTGTGAGAACAGTTTCCAGCTATTGAAGGAAAGGTTGACAACAGCACCTGTGTTGACTTTACCTTCTGGAGTTGATGGCTTTGCAGTGTATTGTGATGCTTCACGAGTGGGGTTAGGGTGTGTGCTGATGCAAAATGGGCGTGTAGTAGCCTATGCTTCTAGACAGTTGAAGAATCATGAGAAGAATTACCATACTCAAGATCTAGAATTGGCAACCGTTGTATTTACATTGAAGATCTGGAGGCATTATCGATACGGTGTACCCTGTGAGATATATACGGATCACAAAAGTTTGAAGTATATATTTCAACAGAGTAACCTGAATATGAGGCAGGTCAGATGGTTAGAGTTCCTGAAGGATTATGACTATTCAATTTTATACCATCCAGGGAAAGCAAATGTGGTAGCAGATGCCTTGAGTAGGAAATCAACTGGAAGTCTTGCTCATATCGGTGTACAGAGGAGACTTTTATACAGAGAGATAGATCAGTTGTTTGATCAAGGTTTGAAATGGTGGATAGACAGTTCTGGATGTTTGTTAGCACAGTTCAGAGTTAGATCTGTGTACTTGGACAGAGTAAAGGAAGCTCAATTACGAGATCTAGAGTTACAGAAGATTCACACACAGATACAACAGGGAGCAACAGAAGAGATTAAAATTGATGGTGAAGGTATATTGAGGATGGGTAATAGAATCTATGTTCCGAAGGTGGATAATTTACAAAAGGAAATTATGGAGGAAGCACATTATTCACCTTACAATGTACATTCGGGTGCAACCAAGATGTATCATGATTTGAAGAGCATGTACTGGTGGAGTGGAATGAAGAAAGATATAGCTAAATTTATGTCCAGGTGCATGACTTGTCAGAAGGTGAAGCTAGAGCATCAGAGACCTTATGGGTTACTACAGCCACTACCCATTCCTGAATGGAAGTGGGACATGATCACCATGGATTTCGTGACAGGGTTACCTCGTACTCGGAGCGAATTTGACTTGATTTGGGTGATTGTGGACAAGTTGACTAAATTAGCTCACTTTATACCTGTAAAAAAGACCTATACTGTGCAGAAGTTAGCTGAATTGTATATATCAGATATTGTACGGTTACACGGAGTTCCAGAGTCGATTGTATCAGATAGAGATTCCAATTTTACTTTGATGTTCTAGAGAGACCTGCAATCGGCTTTAGGAACCAGGTTGAACTTCAGTATAGCTTTCCATCCACAGACGAACAGGCAATCATAGAGAACTATACAGACTCTAGAGGATATGTTACGGATGTGTGCCATGGATTTTGGTGGAAATTAGGATCTTAATATTCCATTGATAGAATTTGCCTATAATAACAGCTATCATGCGAGTACTGAGATGGCACCATTCGAAGCATTATACGGTAGGAAATGTAGATCTCCTTTGTGTTGGGACGTTGGTGAGAGACAGTTGACTGGACCTGAAATGGTTCAAATCACATCAGAAAGGATTCCATTTATACAGCAGAGGTTAAAGACTGCATTCAGTAGGCAAAAAAGTTATACAAACCCGAAGAGGAAAGACGTTTTCTTTGATGTTGGAGACTGGGTATTTTTAAAGGTGTCACCTATGAAAGGCGTAATGAGATTTGGTAAAAAGGGAAAATTGGCACCGAGATACATTGGTCCATACCAGATTGAGGCTAAGGTTGGTGAAGTGGCATACAGATTGACTTTACCACCAGATCTTTCTAAGATACACCCAGTATTTCATGTATCGATGTTGAGAAAGTACATTTCAGATCCTTCACATGTAATCCAGACATATGATGTGGAGATTGGAGAAGATTTTAAGTATGATGAGTACCCAGTGGCTATCATTGATTAACAGGTGAGATAGCTGAGATCCAAGTTGATTACTATGGTGAAAGTGGTATAGAAGAATCACTCTGTTGAAGACTGTACCTGCGAGTTAGAGTAGGACATGAGTGAACAATTTCCTCACTTATTCTCACAATAAGGTAAGATTTAAATTCGAGGATGAATTTTATTAAGGGGGAAAGAATGTAATACCCGTGATTTTTGCTATCAATTTTATCCGAATAAATTTATTTTAATTCGGGATTAATTAATTAAGTTCGGAAATACATTTACTTTCCCAGAATTTAATTAATTGACCCATTACTAAATTAAATGAGTTTAAAGTTTAAAAATTAAAAATAATAGATCGAGATATTATTTTAACATAATTTTCTGCATGAAAGTGTTAAAATATTATACGAACTCGTGTTTAAAATTTCAACTCAATACGAGTTCAAGATGAAAAAAATAATTGAAGAAAAGGACTAAAATGAAAACAGTAAACTTTGCTTATATTCTCTAAACCTGCTGACGAACTAAATTGCAATAGAAAACTTTAGAGACAAATAACCACTGTAGCACCCAGATTCTCTCGAGATAGTCACGGTAGCACCTATCGATTTTCTCCTCCGTTCATCACCGTCCGGTCACCAAATCAGACGATTCAAGAGTCTAAATTAAAGTAATCGGAGAGACCAATCTATAGACACCAAGATCGTGACTTGCCGTGGACCGTAGAAGACGAACGAAACATTTGAAGTTTCATCGACGTCGGCGTCCATCGTTCGAGGTGTTCCGGTGATTGTTTGGAGAAATTAACACCTCCATCATGTAGATGGCCAAAAATACGTGGAATAGCACCAGACCGCGATCAAAATGGAGCCGATTTGCCGGTCATCGGAGCTGGTGGAGGACGATGGCGCTGACGA
Organism: Bocquillonia castaneifolia; assembly: GCA_948193215.1. Lineage (NCBI taxonomy): Eukaryota > Viridiplantae > Streptophyta > Magnoliopsida > Malpighiales > Euphorbiaceae > Bocquillonia > Bocquillonia castaneifolia. The sequence goes on from CANYLF011065621.1 coordinate 6,771, forward strand.
GCGTCTTTGCTTCGATCCGACGGCTGCAGTGGTGGTCTGAGAAAAAGGAAGGTATATTTGGACTCTAAGGTCCTACTCTAAAGATCTAGAGCTTTGGGGCTCCATCCAAGCACCTCCGGCGGCGGAGCCGCCATTGACGGTGGCCGGAGGCCCCCACTCCGACGAAGCTGATTTTTATTTTTAAAAATTCCTAAAAATTATTTCGGACAACTTTCATAAAGGCCGATAGGTAACCGATGTGTAGTTTTTAAATCAAAAATCTCAAAAGCTAAAACGCAGTCTATGAAAAATTACGAAAATATGCGTTTTCTATTTAATTTATACGTTTAAGCTTTAGATATGTTGTTAGGACATTAAATAAGTTAAATTGGAATTGATTAGATATTTAAATAAATAAGATAGATGGATGGATAATTAAATTATTAAATAACAAACTGAGTTAAGGTGATAAAAATATTTAAATTGATAGAAGGAAGAGTTAAAATATGTTAAATGATATTAATGGAGTTTAAATGAAGATAAATAGATATATAGAATGGTGAGGTAAATTCAATATAAATGAGTAAATATAATATTATTAATTACTATTATGGTGTGGTAATGGTTATTTTGGTAAATCGGGGTAAATTGGTAGATTTGGTATGTGGTGATGGTTATAGAAGTGTATTTTCCTTGCAGAAATGGGCTCCACTAGTTGGAGAGATATCCGATTTACAAGGGAGATGCTGCCGAATTTTTGGTAGATTTTCTCGTAAAGCGTGCGATGAGTTTAAAACATTAGAATAATAAGTGATGACTATCGTTAAATAAAAGCCGATGTAAATACGACATATTCGTATAAAATTCTAGAAATCTTAGAAATTAAGGTATTGTCTATTTTTTGAGTTTTTGTTTTTTATTTATATTCTGTAGATAATCGAAGAGCCCAAGGAGGGCTAAGTACTTCTGGAGTGCAGAGAGACGCTCATTCTACTTGTGAGTTAATTTCATATTTATGATATTGCTCATAGAAATTATATCATTATTTTATATAATTATATTTATAAATTCGATACTAATAATTATAAAATATATTTATTATATATTAAATATTTATATTTACATTTTTTATCAAGCATGAAATACCAAGAGGGGGGTGAATTGGTGCGCAATTAAAAGTTTTAGAGAGAATGGAGATGAAGTAGAATGAACATAGAAGGATTTTATAGTGATTCGGACCCAACTTGTCCTAAGTCCACTCTCCCAAAGACCTCTTTGGGGTTCCACTAACTACAATAGTGATACAAGGGATTTCAAGGCTATCCCAAACCTTTACAATGAGTTTCACCGAAGGCTCACTCACAAACCCTAGTGTTTCCAAGAAGCTAACACCAAACCTTTACAATGAGTTTTACAAATGGATAACTCACAACCAACCCTAGTGTCTCCCAACTCATAAAAATTGACACTAGTATAATGGATAACTAATTCACTCAACCCAAGCAACAAATGCTCTAGAGTTCTAGCTACCCAAAACCAAACAAGAATTAATTACAAATGATTGAGAAATGAATTTACAAGAGTTTGGCTATCAAAGAATTAATGTCCTTGTTCTAAGAACAATTATGATGGGTATCTATAGCCAAAATACCCAAAACTAGCTGTTAGAAACAACCCCAAAGGTGTCTCTAACGTCTAGTTACTTTTTCATTTAATGCATTGAAATTTGTCAGATCGCGGGCGCGAGATTGATGGTCACCGGCGCGATCCTTCCAACTACTAGTTTTTTTAGAGACTTCCTTGAATGTCGCGGGGGTGACATCTTCAATCGCGGGAGCAAAATCACCGGGCAGAGGATGCCTTTGAGAGTGGCTTTCTGTTTGAACAAATCGCAGGGGCAATTTGGTGAATCACGGGTGGGTGCGACTTCAGTGACCAGAAAATCTTTCAAAAAATGGAGTCTCTGTTTCTCAAATCGCGGGGGTGATTTGACAAGTTGCGGGGGCGACCTTAGGGTATAGAAGCCTTTCAAGTTTTCACCAAAAATCCTGGGCGCGATATCCATTTCGCGGGAGAGATATGTCCCACATCGCGGGGACGATCCTTATGTCGTGGGCTTGATTTAATGCCACGGGCGCGATTTCCTTTGTCACGGGCGTGACTTACAGGAATAGTCCAAAAACTAGTTTGATAGAAAACCTACACACTTAGGAACTTTGTTAGACAAAGATAAAGGGTTGTTAAACTCAAAATAAGATAGATTGATGCCACTAAGGCTAACAATCTCCCCCTTTTTGAGTTTGACAACCAAAAAATTTTCTAAGTTCAAAACTTAAGAACAAAGGAGTTAAGTGTGTAAGTTGATGGAATTGCTCCCCCTCAACTTGTGCAAGGTTATAGAATTATAAAAACAAAACAAGGAGATTTCTCCCCCTTTGTCAACTCAAAAGCACAACATAAAATATAGGAGGAACAATTAAAGGAATAGATATAACATCCATCAAACATAAAATTCATTCATTAAATAAATATGAATGGATACAAGGGAATATAAAATAGATAAAAATGATGCAAAAGATGGAAACAAAGAGATGAAAAGATAAAATATGATAATGCATGAGTGGAATGCAATGGACATAGGACACTAAGGCCAAGGCTAAAAGTCATCATGGTCACACGGATCCATCTTAAGCTTGGTATGAATGGCTTTAAGGTCTTGATGGAGAGAGGGTAAGTCTTCATCTTGATCATCCAAGTGGACTTCTATCTTCTAGTTGAATGCCTCTTAGGCATCAAGCTTGTCCTCTAACCTCTTGAGAGAGGCTAGAATGTCCATGAGGGGGTTTGAAGAGGTGGCTTCTTGTCTCAAATCCTAATCTCAATAGGGGGAATATGAATAGGCTCGCCATGGGGGATTCCTTACCCCTCCTCTCTAAATCCAGCTCTAGACCCTTCCTCTCTTGCCTTCTCTTCCCTTTCTCTTTGTATTGCCTCCCTTTCCTCTCTTGGTTTGTCCTCTCTCTCCTTCAACCTAGCTTCCCTTTCTTCATCAGTGACACCACCCAAGTAGAAATATGTGCCATTTTCTTGCTTCCTCACAATCTTGACTTTTTGGACAAAATAGTCAAGGTCCATAATCCCCAAGTCTACTGAAAAGCTATGGAAAAGAGGGTAGGCTTGTGGTTTGGAGCAATCAAAGGAAAGAAAGTAGGCTATGTGGTTAATGAAGGATCCAACAACTATGGTGCCTGTCTTGGAATGTTGGATATGAAGGAGATGGTCTAGGAAGAAGAATGAGGCTTGGATGGGTTCCCTTTTAGCTGCACAATGAAGGAAGAGCAAATCTTTTTGGGAGACCTTTTCATTGCCCTCCTTTTTGGCAAAAACAGAGTTGACTATGGCTTTGTGAAGAATGAAGAGGGGAAGAGTGTTTAGGCTTTTAGCTTGTGAATGTAAGGCACTAAACCTGGGAGTGCAAGCTATTTCCCTCCAAAACTCTTGAATCTCCATTGAGGATTCATTGAATGTTGCTATGCCGGTTGGAGAGAACCCAAAACACTCATCCATTTGTTGCTTTTTCATAGTCACCTTCTTCCCAAAA
>CANYLF011065803.1:0-14372 GCA_948193215.1 Bocquillonia castaneifolia
TTGAACTTTGTGTAATTGGACTGAATTCACTTTTAAAATACGGAATTCTAATGCCTGCAGGTCTTGAGGAACAAACCTGATTTCCGGCGTAAGCCATGGCCAACCATAAGCAACAGTGCCAAAGATTTTGTAAAGAAATTACTAGTGAAGGATCCTCGGGTTAGACTTACGGCTGCTCAGGCCCTGTGTAGGTGTCCTACTGCTCACTTGGAAAAGAAAGAAATGCTGATAATTAATAAGCACTGTTATTGAAGCATATAAGAATTTGGTTTTTAAACTGTTGTTCCATTTGCAGCACATCCGTGGGTCAGAGAGGGAGGAGATGCATCTGAAATACCTATAGACATATCGGTTCTGAACAATATGCGCCAATTTGTGAAGTATAGTCGTTTGAAGCAGTTTGCTTTAAGGGTAAAACTTGCATCTTTTGTTAGTTTCTCAGAGACAAAGATGAGTTCTTCCCTATGCATTTTTTTCCCTCTTAAATAGTCGACTCCTTGCAGGCATTGGCGAGCACACTTGATGATGAGGAGATATCTGACCTTCGAGATCAATTTGATGCAATCGATGTGGATAAAAATGGTTCTATTAGTCTTGAGGAGATGAGACAGGTATATTGTTTCCCTGTTAATTCATAATCTTTTCCTGATATCAAACGTCAAATTTCATGACATGTAGTCTATTTGATGAGCAATATTTGCATGTACTGCATTTATTTTTTTAAAAAATTTGATGGCATGTATTCCAATATTTATTTTTATTTTGAAATAAAAACTAAGATGTTTTCTGTGCAGGCACTTGCTAAAGATCTTCCTTGGAAATTGAAAGACTCCCGTGTTCTTGAGATCCTTCAAGCAGTAAGCATGAGTTATCCATTTATTTTTTATGGCAAGAATGATGTCCAAACAGAAAAAATGAGAGGAAATGAGCCCTCACCTTCTTTTTCTGAGCCATTCTTATTTTCCGCGGAATCGGCGTTTTCTTCTCAATGAAACTAGTGTCCTTTTTTGGTCTGCAAATACCAACGAAACTTCCTATTTTTCTTTTTTCCCTCCAGCTATCTTCTAAATAATGTGCCCAGTCAGTCCATGCATATTCAGCAATATGAGATTACCGCATTTCTCTTTCAGAATGCCTACCACTGCTTTCTTGCTGTGTTTTTGAAATCTAACGGATCATTTTATCTGTTTGATGCAGATTGACAGCAACACTGATGGACTAGTTGATTTCACAGAGTTTGTTGCAGCTGCTCTACATGTGCATCAACTAGAGGAACACAATTCTGAGAAATGGCAGAATCGTTCACAGGCCGCTTTTGAGAAATTTGATATAGATAAAGATGGTTATATAACACCAGAAGAACTAAGACTGGTCAGTATTTCATTATGCTGAGGATCCACCATCCTAGTTTCACACCCCCTCCAAAGCTGAAAACTAAGAAAAGAAAATGATTTACTGTACATTATCGTTAAGTGACAGCTTGCATTGCATTTCATTCATTGGTTTGATCAATTGTTCTTTGTTGGCTTTTACATAAACCAAGTGGCTTTTGAAGTCCCCCTGTGGTTATAATAAGGTTTACAATTCTTTCTTGAAATTGAAGGAATAGCTTTTCTTTAGTTTTAGTTTTAGAACTTTTGGATAATTTCTTTCTTCATTTGCTGCTTGTTGCCGTCGTACTTTTTACCACACACTTCATTTTCATGTGAAAGACCACTGTTCCTGTGCCTGAGTAGCATTGCAACAATGTGGGTGGTCTTTCAATCTAATCCTAGATACTGGAGCTTGGGAGGTCGTCTGTGCATCGGGGCAATGATAGGGTGCTGTGACTAGCAGAAAGCATGTGCTTTTATGTTTGATGAATTTTGTAGCTAAAAGAATCATTTCAGCTTCTTCGGTCCATCACTTGTATGCTGATTTGCTTTATTTCCATGCAGCACACGGGCTTAAAAGGTTCAATCAATCCGCTTCTTGAGGAAGCTGATATTGATAAAGATGGTAAAATAAGCCTTGCAGAATTCCGTCGACTTCTAAGAACTGCAAGTATTAGTTCACGAAATGCAACAAGCCCAACTGCACATCGAACTTCTCGAAAGATATAAAGCAAAAATGGAGTTCTGAGGATTGAGACAAATGAGAGTTAAAGAAGTGGAGATCTTCTTCTCAAAAGTTCCGCTTCAGGATTATGAAGAGTCATATACAGTGTACACCTCTCCGTTATCATCCCACGTACATCTTTCTGAACTCAAAAGTTTTTAATGGTTGGATTAATCCTTCGTAGGATGTATGCTATGAGGATGTATTGTATCAAGTCGAGCGGTGGTGATTCAGTATCGACGATGGCCGTGTGTGATGGTCATACTATTGTACATTCTTCCGGAGTGTCTGGGGACTTCCTTTGTTGTGCCCAATGAATTGTAATGTCTAACAACAAATAAAATACCAATAAAAGTTTGGTGTTATTTTTTTGTAGCATTTTTGTTTTCATTTTTATCATACTTGTGTCACAATTAGTTCATACAATGATACAACCTGAAATTGCAATGGTATTCATCTATGATAATGATTCAAGTCAGGTGATATTCAAAGGCTGAGATGATGCAAATCAGGGAGAGTAAGATCTAGGATCTATCTTAACAGTCATCCATCTGCTGCAGGCTGATTTCGTATCATGTCTAATCAGAGAAGATGAACAGCCAGGCTTTGTTAGGAAGGGATGAAACATTATAAAATCATGAGAATTTATCAGGAAAAATCCATGCCAAGTTATATAGATTTGCTAATTTGGGGTTTGGTTAAAGAGGGAAAAGTATGCTCATCACTTGTAGATTTGCCAAATTGGGGTTTAGTTTTATTGTCAACACCTAATTTAGAAAACCACTCTACTGACTGGATTTCTAACACGTTATTGCTCACGTAATCCAGGATCTGTTACATAGGGGTGAGCAAAAACCAAATTAAACCGAAAAACCGAATCAAAATTTGAAATTCGGTTCGGTTGCTATTTTTGGAATTTTAAACCGAAATAACCGAACCAAACCAAAATTGTGTTCTAAAAAACTGAAAACCGAACCGAATTTTGCTTATTCGATTTGGTTTGAGGGGTGAGCAAAATTTGGTTCAGTTCAGTTCAAACCAAATACTCACCCTACCGTTACATAATAACATGATTTGCAAGTTCAATTCTTCTTGATGGACTAAGACTGGACAGTGCCTCAGTGCCTTACAAGGCACGTTTGCGTATTCGACTCAAATGAGTTTCTGATGGTCTATTATTTGTATGGCAGCCAATTATTGTCAGATTAAGCTGATATTGGCTTTAAACTCAACCAGTAACAAACAGCCCCAATCTGAAGATCATACTACCAATTAGCAAATAACAATAACCAAAAACAAGCTCTTAATATACCATATTGATTCGTCAGTAGAATGTAATTACAGATTACCATAATTCCCTCATTTACAGTAGATACAAGATGGGTATATCTCTGATCAATGAGAAAAAATTGGTAACATTTCTTCAACTAAAATTAATTCATACATCCATAACAAAAGGGTTGTGCTTTGTGGATGCAGTTTTAGCAGCCACTGTATGAGCTATTAATGAAAATGGCATGGTTGCAAATGTGAAAAGCAAGGTTACAACTGAAAGATTGGCCTGTGACTAAATTAGTTTCTCAACTAAAGAGCCTGGAACTTCTGTACACAATTACAAACTGATTTCCACTTATAACCGACTACCCGCCAAAGACTATAAAGGATCAGCAGAGAACTTTAAACATTTTCCAAGTTAGCCAAGTCAACGGCATAATCCCAATGAGTGATTGCGGCATATACTACTATAAGTTAGTTGTTGAAGAACCAGTCAGCAGATCAATTATTTGATTTTGGGACATCTCCTATGCTGTTAGAGGAACTATCTTGAATACCATAAGATGACGAATACCTACTCGAGGTGCCACCAGATGTTATATTTCTCTCCTTCCTCTGCAATTGTTTGCCTTTCCTTTCTCCAGTTGTAGAATCCTGCACAATCTATTTAATCAGTTTTCTGTGTTTCATGTGCTGAGCATTTCTGCAATAACTATTGCTGATGTTAGAACAAACCTGTGGAGCTGATGATCCAGGCGTTTTCAGTTCAAGTTCTGTCACAACATCCTCTGAATTGTCACATCGTTCTGTATTGCAACTCTTTGGATGACTTGCTGACTTGCTTTTCGAATCCTGTTTGCTCGAGACATTGGAAGTAGAAGCATATTGGACAGATGGGTGTTCATTTGGAGGATTAGCATGAGTTGGATATGGAATGAAGGTTGAACATGGACCAGGAATTGCAGCAGGATTCTGATTCCCAAAGAAGGGAAATGGCTGAAGTGAAGGATGCATGTGCACAGGACCAGGTGCAACAGGTACAGGAACAGGATATGAATAAGTGGGACCCACAACAACAGAAGGATCAACAGCAGCCCATGGGAACATAACCCTGAGCCTTTGATGATACTGTGCAGTCAAATTTTCAATATCAGATTTTAAAGATGCCTTTTCTTCTCTCAGCTCATTCTTCTCCTGGATTAGCTGTAATCAACACAGAATAACTTATCAAACTAGCAATTGCATAAATAATAGCCACCAGAATCAAACTTTTCACAGACAATCACCTCATGTGATTCTTCTGAGAGTGTGGAATACTCAGCCTTTAGTCTGCTAACTTCAGCTGTTAGATCATTCAGCATTTGAATTGTATCAGACAAAATCGTTGCCTTGTCATTTTTGGGCCTATCTGGGTCTGTATTTAATAGACAGGAAAAGATCAAGCACCTCACATTTGAGACCAAAGAAAGGAAGTGAACATTGTAATCTTCTTTGCTCAATAGCTGGATAACATAGAGTTACAGAGAAGGCCAAAGTTGACATTTAGACAACAACATATCCCTATAGTTCAGTTTTACTAGTACGTTCTGTTTCTTTGCCAAATCATTGATTTATCAGCATCTCCTATCTTAACAACTGCTGTTTCTTAGATTCATCAAATTAGACACTAATGCAGGATCTAGAAATGTATAACCAAAGAGAATCTCATATTCAAATTTGTTTTAAGCAGTTTCACTAAGACTTTCAGTTTCAAATTTTAAACAAAGAAGCCCCACCGCATTTTTAAGCAAAAGGAATAAGCTGCTATTCTAATGGATAAGAATTTATGCACATGAAATTGTAAGAACCTACAATTTTGCTGAAAAGGACAAATGTATTGTACTGCAGGAAAGGACAATGTACGAAAACATGATCAAGTTAAACTGAAGAATGACATCTACTTATGAGGTAAACAAGCAGCTAATTATTGGTTTTAACCATTAACAACTAATAACTTATGCAGGAAACAAACTTATTAGCAACACTAGCAGGTGAATGTATAACAGAACTACCAAAAGCAACATTATGTTACCTAGCATGTTTCCCAGCTCAAGAAACTGCTCATTTAGACGGTCTCTCCTCAATTTTTCACGATCTGCCTTTTGAACTTTTCTTGCAGCAATTGGATCCTTTGCTTCAGCTTCTAGTCTCTGCCTGCAAGCATCAAGCAACAAATCTCTCAATTCGTATGGCATTAGCAACAGCAAAGGCAAAACATAAAAGAAAAAAAAAAATTCATTAAAAGCATGAAAATTTAACCAAACCTCCACCTCAACTACCATAAAATTTCAAAACCAATATCCAAATGCAAGCAATTCATAAAAACCCAATACATATTTTACTAACCATGAACATACAAATTAAAGAAAATAACAAATGCTTTAAACTAACAACTAACCGTACATACTAAAATTTCAAAGAATCACAAGATCAAACAATTAACTATACACAATTCAATTAACTAACATCACAAAAATTAGTCTTTTTCTTTTAAACTACAATAACCAACAAACGTCTAAAAATCAGCTGGGAAAAAAACTACTTTCAAATATAAAAAGAAAAAAGAAACAAAACCCAATATACAAATGCAAGAAATGAAGAAAACCCAATTCTTAATTTCAGTAATCATGTTCAAATAAACACAAAGAACTTAAAGAATCAGCTAACCTGGGTTCAGAAGATGAAGGAGCCATGTCTGTTACAGTTGCTGTTGTTACTAAAGGTTGAGAGAAGTCATTTCTAGACTTCCATTGATCCATCTTTGCTTATTTTAATTAGTATTATTACTACTACTATAAATTTGCTTTCTTTTTGCTAGTTCGTTTGATGTTACTTGTGCATTACAGGGTTTAATTGGGATCGTTAATAATTATATTTATATGCAGATAATTAATGAAGAAAATGGATAGAGAATTAACATATAACTCAATAAGATACCTAAAGAGAGGGGAAGAAGAAGGAAAGCAAATGAGAGAAGAGCAACTTGTGCCTTCCACAAGCCTCCACTAAGCATGTGTCCCCCACGTTTTCTAATTTTATATGTTTTCATTTACTTCAGTTTCGCAAAAGGTATTGATAAGCCCCTATACTACCGTCAATATCTTACTTAAACTCTTACACTTTTACTCGACACAGTCTGGTGCTTGAATTTATGAAAACCAATGTAAATCAATTCTTATTCTGATGATAAATTTAGTTCAAAATATTTATTTGTGTTGTGTTGTGTTTTATATAGAGGTCTTGAGCTTGAGCTCCGTGGCACTTCTAAATACTTGATAGGAAGAGTTTTACCACTCAAAAGGGTTCTACCCAATTCGAACCTGTATTAATCTGAGTCTAACGAATTTACTTATTATCTCAATGAGTATGTGTATCAGAAAGGGCCCTCCTCAAACTTGGATTAATCTGAGATCCAATGGGCTTACACTAAAAAATTATATATCTATATGCCTAGTGCCTATACATAAGGGTGCATGCATACTGTCTCAATCAATGTGTATGTATTTCATAGGCGCCTAGATCACCTATAGGCATCACGTTTATAGGTTCTTCATATTATTTTTTTGGCTCAATTTTGTTCACTTATATCGATTTAAGGCCACAAAACAAAAAAATAAAAGGTGAATATCCGTGCATAAATACAAGCAAGTCTATAGTACTATTAATATACAAGATTGATGAATCTAGTTTACATATCCATTCAAAGATATAAATGTGTAGTTCTCAAAGGGTAATAGCACGATAGAATTAATTGTATTAGGATTAGGTGACTATAAATGCTTATCAAACTCATTTACCAAAAAAAAGTTTAAGGTCACATATGCTTCCTGAGAAGGACATAAGGGTCCAAAAAACTTGGTTGCCTTTGTTTAAACAAAAAACGACAAATAGCATGGGCCGAAACGACAGCCTTTGAGGATACAGATATAAAATATCGTCACATTTGAATATGGTGGCAAAAGCAACATGAAATCAAAGCCAGAGTGAGTGGAACGGTAGCGTTTTGGGTAAATGAAGATAGTAACGTACAACTTGAATGGCCTTAGGCAACGGATTTCTCAATTTGGGTCTCTTCTCAAATTGCTTAAATCTTTCAATGCCGATATCATTTGTTTTCAGGTAATATTAATTATAAGTATTTAATTCATATTCTTTACAAAAAAAACGCATTTAATTCATATTTATTCTTTAATTTTAATCTTCTTAAACAATTGTTTTCAGGAGACTAAATTGAGAAGACAGGAAATAACATCAGATTTAGCAGTAGCTGATGGCTATGAATCTTTCTTTTCTTGCACTCGCACTAATGAGAAAGGCCGCACTGGCTATTCCGGTAACCTGTTTGTTAAAATGCCTCAATGAATTCACTATTTTCAGCTTTTTTTTTTTTTTTATTTTTGTATGTTTGTTGAATTGCCTCAATGAAATCATTCATTTCTTCTTTTCTTTTCTTTTTTTAGTTTTTTTCCCTTACATTTTATGTCTTTGTTAAATTGCCTCCACGAATGAACTTCCCCTATCAATAAACTCATGATTTGCTTATTTTTATTTTCATTATAGGTGTTGCTACTTTTTGCCGGGTGAAGTCTGCTTTTTCGAGTACTGAAGTGGCATTGCCTATTGCAGCGGAAGAAGGTTTTACTGGTGTTTTGGGCAGTTCTGGAAATGGGAAAGATGATATGTCTATGGTAGCACAAGGCCTTGAGGAGTTTGATAAAGATGAGCTTTTCAAAATTGACTGTGAGGGTCGGTGTTTGATCACTGATCATGGTCATTTTGGTACTGATATATTTTCTTGAAAGTTTTCAGTTCTTTTTGTGGTATATTTTGTGACGGGATTAATGGGTTTTGGGCATATTTATCAGTTCTTTTCAATTTATATGGGCCTCGAGCAGAAAGCGATGATATCGAGCGGATACAGTTTAAGCTTATGTTCTTTAAGATGTTGCAGGTAACTGGATTTGATTCTACTTGATCTTGGGGATTACTCATTTTGTGACCTGATAATTTTCAATTCATTTCCTATAGAAAAGATGGGAGAGTCTTCTTTACCAGGGAAGGAGAATATTTGTTGTTGGTGATCTCAACATTGCTCCGAATGCTATGGATCGTTGTGATGCTGGTCCAGATTTTGAGAAAAATGAGTGAGTTGCACCGCTTCATATATAAATCTTGTCTGTTGTGCCTATGACTATTTGAATTTCTCTTACTGTTCACTATCATTTTACAGGTCCAGAAGATGGTTTAGATCCATGCTAGTGGAGTCTGGAGGGCCCTTCATTGATGTTTTCAGATCAAAACATCCTGACAGGTTTAAAATTTATGCTTTTATATAAGCTATTATTGTCCAATAATATGTCATTCTCTGTATTTAATGATATTTATTTTCATTTTCAAAATTCCTTTGTGGCACTGTTCAGTTGAACCTTTTCTTTTGCATTTTAGTAAAGTATGTCTGATTTGTAAAAGTCCAATTCATTTGTATGTTTCAGTCCTTTTCACTCACTTTCTCGGCAATGCCTGATTGCCTCCTTTGTTTTCTGAGTTTTGCTCTGAAACCTATTCTTCCATCCTAAATGACTACAGAAGGGAAGCATACACATGCTGGCCATCAAATACTGGGGCTGAACAATTTAATTTTGGGAGTAGAATTGATCATATGCTTTGTGCTGGATCATGCTTGCATCAAGAGCATGATTCGCAAATTCATGATTTTCTAACATGCCATGTTAAGGAGTGTGACATATTGACAGATTATAAACGCTGGAAACCTGGAGATTCAGTGAGGTAACTGTTGAACCTTACTACATTCTTGTATAAAGTATGTTGACATAACATGTCAATGATTCTATTTTTCATGTGCTCAAGTGGCCATTAAGGTGTGCTTATCTATGTTCATATTCATCTTTATTAATGTTATAATTTTTTGTCTGGATGAAGGCAACAGTGTAACCTTCTGTCTGCTTGACATATAGGTGGAAGGGTGGTTGGGGCTCCAAATTGGAAGGTTCTGATCATGCTCCAGTTTATATGAGTTTGGTGGAATTATCTGATATCCCCCAGCATGGAACTCCATCTTTATCTGCTAGATATCTTCCCATGATTCATGGTTTCCAGCAGACTCTTGGTGTGAGAAATTTATCTTATTGTTCTCAAGTTTCTATTATGCCACCTATATCAATTATACCAATTTAAAGTTCCAAATCCTTATTATTGTGCAGCATCTGTTCTAATGAAAAGACAATCTTCTACACAAATATCAAGTTCATTTTCAGATGGAAATGTTACTATCAAGACATGCAGTGAAAGCGTGAAAAGATTGTACAATAATAGTCCATCTGCAAGTGATTCATCTTCTTTGATTGAAGATTCTGGTGGTGTCATTTTGAGAACAGAAGAACATTCCAAGGATTTCAATGATCAGACTTGTTCTAGTGCCACGATTATGTTGCAAAGTAGGCATATGAATACAGTGCCTGCTGAAAGAACCAAGAAAAAGGCAAGAAAAGGCCAATCGTCCCAGCTCTCGCTAAGGTCATTTTTCCAGAAAAGTTCAAACCTTAGCAGTGATGCCAAAAACACTGCCGTGGATACTTCATGTTCTCAGGAAGATTTGCCAAGTTCGGATAATCACCCAAGCAAAACGGATTCACAGGAAGAACAGAGGAGCACTCCGGAACATTATGGAGTGAACTCTGGCACTGGCACTCAGGATCCGGATGAGGTCAATGATGGTCCCTCAGAGAAAGAGAAAAATAATGCCGCTTTATTGGAGTGGCAAAGAATACAGCAACTCATGCAGAATAGTATACCTCTTTGCAAGGGCCACAAGGAGCCATGTGTTTCTCGGATAGTGAAGAAACCAGGCCCCACTTTTGGACGCAGATTTTATGTTTGTGCTCGTGCTGAGGTATTCATACCGTCTTCGTTCTTTAGTAAATCAAAGTACCATATGAATTTTTTTTTCCTTTGAGGCCTTGGATGATTAAAGAAGAAGGAATGGATATATGCTCTTGAATGATTAGGGAAAAACAAATATCATGAAATGTAACAAAATAATGGGGTACTGTGTGGTTAGCGATTAATGATACATGGCTATTGAGTGGTGGGTTGCATGATTATTGAATTGGCTACTTTTATCCACATTAAGCTGTTGTTGGAGTGAGTCAATTGTCAGAATTCCATTTCTGTCTAATTAGGATCATCTCTTTTGCCTTGTTATAAAACACATATGGTGGTTGGCTGACATTTGTTTTGTTCAATATTCTATTTTAATCTTGAGTTATTAAGTTTGCTGTGTCAAATTGAATGCATAGAGAGGCTTAGTTGAGAAATCATGTTCTCAAATTTTTTTATGGTTGTAGTGACTTGTGATTTTCTGAATTTATTTATTTTAGTTCTTTTTTATAAACTGCACTTTTTTTTGGGTTCCTTTTGTATCTCTAATGGTGGATAAACATCTGTTCTAATTAGAGTTTCTTTTTATTCTTGTTTCTCTCTCTTAGGGGCCTGCATCTAATCCTGAAGCAAATTGTAATTACTTTAAATGGGCATCATCAAAATCCAAGAACAAGTGATGACACAATGAGTGTAAATTTTGCACGCACTTCACAGGTGACCTAATTTTGCTTTCCTTGTATATTTTTGCTCTTTTCTATTCAATTCATCGTATTCTTGTAGTCTTTCCTTCAAAGTGTTTCTACTGCAGTTTTAGAACCTGCTGTGGCTGAGCATGTTCAGCATCAGCTTACATGTAATCTGTACGCATGAATGAGGTGACATATTCCTTATTGATGAAATGTAATATTCTTCCCTTACACTGCCTTCCCTTTGCATTTTGACTGCCTTCTCTTTGTTACATGTTCCGCTCATTCTGGTAAAAAAGTTAAATTATTTGGAAACTGCAATCTTGTTCTTAGAGGGCAACAATGACAGGCTAGGGGAGGAGGGAAGCAGAGATATCTTATACTGCCTTGAGGATTGGCATTCTGTATCAATTTTGAATGTGAAAGCTTTCCCTACTTATTCCATGCTTGGTAGGAGAAGCTCCATGATGTACTTGGAACAAACTCCTGAAAATGAATTCAAATTGAGCGCTCTATATTTTTCGGCATAGGATCTCTCTCATATGTAATGTATGTTACATTCTGCCGAACTCTCTGTAGCTCTAAAGTATGCTGTAACTGTTCATAATTAAATGCCTTTTTGCTTTTTTCAATCATAATTCACAATATCTGGTATGTGTGTAAACAAGTCAAGCCGAGTCTGAACATTGTTAAGCTAGAGCACAAGTGTCTTACCTAAGCTTGAGTTCAAACAGGCTTTAATGTTTAAGTTCGAGCAAGTAGTCAAGCTCCGCTCAAGGCTCAAGTAGACTTGAATTAAATTACATGTACATTAATTGAAATTTATTTGGAAATTTTTTGATTGAACTCTACTCGAGTAGCTCGAGACATAAAGAAGGTCTTTAGGATTGTGAGTTATAAAGAAGGTCTTTAGGATCGTGAGCTATTTGGTTCCCAACTCATTCTGGACAGGCCTAATTGGGAGCTTGTCCAACTTGAACGTGGAGTGGTCCTTATACAGCATTATTGTCGGATCAAGATGCCTTGTTCCTACCAAATGAGAAGGTGGGCAAGCAGTTCAAAATCATTTTTCTCCATGAATCTAACAAATTAAAGCCACTTTCCATAACATTTCCATGTTCAATGAATCTTAGTTAAGCTATCTTTACGCGGTTCCTTGATTGATCTAACATGTAAAACTCATTTTTTTTTATTTGATGTGATGATTAAATAAATCCAATTTTTTTAAGTGAAATTAGAAATTTTACTAAACTTTTTTAATTTTTGTAATCATAACCTCACTCTAAAATTTCATTACAAATTAACTACAACAATTAAATCTAAACATAAACATTTTGATTGAAGCTGCAAATTTAACAAAATCTTTAATTTGTTACTTGATTTTAAATTTTTGTTACTACTTTGTACAATTACTCAATCGTCATGGATCTCAATAAGGTTCCAGCTATTGACATTCCTGATTCTTGCACTCCTACACTTAGAACAATAGTTGCTGTTGACTCTTCTTCTTTTTCTTTAATCATCAATGGACAATATTACTCTTTTACATGATTATGTGTGAGTATTCATTAATTCTAAGTTATATCTATGATTTTTTTTATCAACCGTTTTTCTTTTTTCTTTTTAAATAATTATCAATAGCATTATTTTTTAACTATAAAAAAAATAACATTATTTTTCAATTAAATTTACAATTTATTTGACATCCAAAATATTCATTTTTCATTGAAGTTTAGATATTATAAATGAGACCTATTAACAAAGAAACAACATTTTCTTTTTCATTTTAAATTTTTAGAAGTTAATATTTAGACATTTTTAGCTGATTAGAGAAATGCTTCTCACTAAAAAAAACAAAAAATGAGACCTATTAGCTAATAAATAATATTTTTTTCAAGTGTTGGTATTTTAATGTTCAAACAAATTTTTTCAGTCTTTTAGGGGCTTTTACTTTAAATACAATAATTAAAAAAAGGCAAAAGGTGCAAAAAAAAAACCCCTTCACCTTTTTTCACAAAGTGTTTAAGCCCTTAAACTTTTTTTTTAACTCAAATAGATCCTTAACATTACAAATCGTAGGTCATTTAAGCCATTCCGTTAACTCTGTTAGTTGACACGTTAGTGGGATTCACAAAGTTCAAAAAAAACCCCTACACTTTTTAACGAGGTGCATTTAAACCCTTCAAAAATAATTTTTATCAATAAATCTAAAATTTTATAAAATATAATTTCACTTATTTTTATTTAATAAATTTAACTTTGGAATTTTATCATTAATAATTTAATTTTTATATAAAATATAATAATTTGAAGTAATAAAATAATATAAAATGTATTCATATATCATATATAATTAATGATCATTTTATTTCTATCATAATTGATATTTGTGATATATTTTTTATGTTCCAAAAACCTATAATTTCTGACAATTTTACTAGAGTTAAGAAAACCAATAACAACTTGTATTTTCCACTTTTACATTTTAGTATTTGAATAAGAAAAAAATCAGCACACTGAGATTTATAATTTTACTTATTTTCACAAATCATTAATAGGATATACTAAAAAATTTCAATGGAAAATATTGAAATATATCGATCTTTTTAGATATCAAAATAGAGTGAAACCTATCAAGTTTTTTTTGGAACAGATAAAGTAATTATCCTATTATTTTTTTATTATATTTATACATACAATGAGAATATTAAAATAAATATTTTTAAGTATATATTTTTTGTATTATTTAAAAATAATATAAATTAAAATTAAATATACATATACCTGTTTTTAACCTAAAATATCTAATTATTTTTTATATTTATTTTATAAAATTTTATATTATTGTTAATAATACTTAATAAATATTCATGAAAAAATGTGTAAAAAAGCCCTTCATTTTTTATGAAGGACATTTAGGCCCTTAAACATTTTTTTTGCTCAAATAGACCCCTAACATTACAAAACGTAAGTCATTTAAGCCCTTCTATAGAACTAACTGAAGGGCTTAAATAACCTATGATTTGTAATTTTAAGGGTCTATTTGAGTCAAAAAGTTTAAGAGCTTAAACACTCCGTGAAAAAGGTGAAGGACTTTTTTTTGCACCTTTTGCCCCTGTAATAATAGGCTTGTTTATCATCTTTACTTATCTCACAATATATAGACTTTTTTTTTATTTATTATAGTATATTTTATTTTTTTTTCTTTTATTTATTATTCTATAATTATTAACAAAATCAAAAATAATAGTATTAATGCTCCCAATACTATAAACGATATTATAATAGATTTATCATACACCAACTATAAAATCTATTATTTCTTAATATTTTTGAATTTAACTATAAGTTTATTATTATTATTATTATTATTAT
>CANYLF011066216.1:0-11957 GCA_948193215.1 Bocquillonia castaneifolia
TGTAATAAGTATTGTTGTTGTGCCAAGTTGAAATGGGTTGGTTTGACTCAGGAAAAATGGATTGTGTGATTCGAGTAAGCTAAGTTGGTGAGATAGCTGCCTGTTTGAGGGATGGCGAGACTGAGCTGGTGGGATAGTCTCGTCGGTGGCCACCTATTCACATTTGTGAAAAATGAGGAAAATGATTTAGTGAGGATGAGTCATCCGCCCGGTCTTATGAATGAGTTATGTATTTTTGGTAATTTTTGGGTAAATGGTTGCTTTGGTATTTTATATTGCGTAAAGTGTTGGTTTATATACATTGTCTTTATGTGAGTTTGGATGACTTCTACTTAAGGGACTTGTTATTTGATTTGCTAAATGCTTATTGAGTAGCCAGCTCACCCCTTGGCATATTTTTCAGGACATTTTGATAGTTGATTGTTGAAACCGTGCAATTCATGCATTTCACATCGTCGAGCATTTCATGTGGGTCGGAGGAGAATACATATTGCACGAGGCATTTTGGGAATGTAAAATATGAATATAAAGTGTGTGCAATATAGTTAATAACCTAGTATGTGATACATAAGGCTAATTTGATAACCACAAATATGTTTGATGTTGTTATACAATTTACCACATGGATTGAATATATCTACTTAACTTAACTAAGTTAGAACTTGAATTGAGTTTATGTATGTCTAGTGTTTACATGATTTTTGTATGAGGATTTGAGTGGTAATCTAGTTATGAGAATATGAATATATGTTAGTAGCTTAACTGATGAGAAGTTAGAGTTAAAATACTACCTAAATTATTCACCGCACTGTCTCAAATTTTAGGATTGTTTTACCTCAGTTTGTGATGTAATTTGAAGCTAGTTAATCAATAGTATTTCCTCTAAATTTTTGACCATTAGATACCTTAATAAGTCCCCTAAAAATCCTATAAAATTCAGGCTAAAACTAATTCGTTTAGGTGGTGAATAACCTAAGATTTCAAACGTGAAATACGATTCTGTTTTTGCATAATTGTTGTCCCAATAGTAACTTTTTTGTATTTGACTTCTATAATTTTTCTAAATTGATTTTTAAGGTCTATTTAAGTATATTATTAGAGAATATAGAGTTAAAGTCAAGAAAAAGTGCATAAATTGGTTAAAATAATTCAAAAACTACAATTTTGTACAAATCGTTAGAAATTCACGATAGTTACAAATTTAGGTGTTACAAAATAGGGTTGGATGACTCAACCTCACATTTCCTCACTTAAATCACATTTCGGTGGTCACCCGATGAGACTATCCTCCAGGCTCAGCTTTCTCGATCACATGCCAATTATAACTCAGGGGTCATCCTTTCCCAGTTACATTCATAATCAATTCACATCACCGCATTTCATAATCAATTCAGCATTTCTCAATCAGTTAAAATTCCATCAAAATCATAAATTCACAATTCAACCAATTTTCACATCAATTCACAATTCTCAATTCAACCATCAAAATCACAAATTCACAATTCAACAAATTTTCACTTTAACTCACAATTCTCAATTCAATCAAATAAATTATCAAATGTCAACATCAACCCAATTCACCAAGAACATAACCAATAAGCAAAAATAGTAATTTTCATTCAACATACACAAAATTTAGTCTATTAAATACTTACAAAAAATTTAGGACAACAAATTAGTCCTAATAATCTTTTCTTATATTCTCCTTGCTCTTGGACTCACCTATTCACATAATCAATTCAAAGTAGAATTCAATAAACAAACATATATATATTTACTAATCATTAATCTACCTACAATATAAAAATTCACCAAATGACACCTATACATGATTTAATATGATGCATGAGATGAATGATACATGACAACATGTATGCACATGTAGACAGCTTACATGTACTGACTTTAAAAATTCACTAGAAATTATATACACCTGATAAAATTTTGATATTCTATAGAGTTATACATCCATCAAATTAGAAATCGTAGCAACAAGAATCACCTCAAAATCATCTGTACAAATAAAGTTATAATTTTTCTAATACAACTACTCCTAAATCCGTATAAACAGAGTAGTCCAAAGTTTGACCCTTAACCAACCAAATGGATGAATTTTCTTCTGAAATTTTGAATGGCTATAGAGGACCTCCTAAAGTTTCCATGGACACCAAATTCGTTCAATTTGGATTTGTATAACTTAAGTTATGATCAAAATACTGAGGATGTTCTACAAAGTATAAAAACAACAATTTGTACTTTGAATAAATTTATGTAATCGACCTTAAAATAATATTATTTTCACAAATTGATACATAATTCATGCTTAATCAAGTCTTAATAACATGATTACAACTTAAAATTATGTTTTTCCCAAATTTCTACATAAACCTCAATTTAATTAATTACTACAAAAGAGTAATACTCATCTTAATCAAGCTCCAAACCTTCAATTTAATCTACTAGCTAGTTAGAATTTTCCAATATTTATTTACTAAAAGCTTCAAAGAAATTGATGATGATTTGATGGAAAAGGAAGAAGGAAGAGAAGAAGGAAAAAGGAAAAGATGAAGAAGAAGAAAAGAAAATACGTAAGATAAGAATAGGAAAGGGTGAGGGATAGGATATGTTAGTGGGTTTCGTGGATTTCCACCAAATTGTCTTTTCTTTTAATAATAATAATTATTATAATTATAATTATAATACTTAACTCTCCACATACCCAATAAAATTTATACTAACTAATAAACCCTCTTTTAAACTTCCACTGAAAATAATTTCTTTAAGTTTCCTTCAATTAGGTCCTCATTCTAACCTAACTTCCATAAATTTTACTACACACAATACTCTTCTACCATAATATATTATGCAATGTAACACACAATATTATAATACAAATGACATAATTAATGATATGTTAATGCATATTAATTTTTTTTATATACGGCTATGACACCCAAAGTGGGTGAATTCCCATTAACCATCTAGGGTTCCCAAAGTGGGTGAATTCCCATTAAACATCTCCCCTTTTGAAGGGTCGAGCGATGGTAGGACATTTTATCCACAATGCGTGGTAGTTACTGATTCCGCCTCCCATGAAGTGCATTTGTAAATCATAGATGGCTCGATCAATGGTACCTGTGAGGTAAGGTATTTTAATGCAATAATGCAATGCAAGGAAACTAAAGTTGGAAATAATAATGAAAAGTGGCTTAATCACTGGAATCAATAGTCTGTCGTCTCCAGTGGAGTCACCAAATTGTAGACAATGAGGGGTTTCCACAAAGTCCCAGCCTGATTGACGACTGCGGCACTGCGTCTTTAAGGCGGTATGATCTAATGTGGGAGTTCCCACCCGAACCGGCATTGAGAACATCTTAATTAGTATGCATCTCAATTCCTTTATGAAATGCGGATTTGCCTTGCCTCAGAGATTCTGGGAACAGACTACGTCATTCCTTAAATTGTTATTCTTTTAGCCACTTTTAGAACTATTTCTACCTTTGTTTCCACTAACAACAATTATATAAAAACAAGCAAATTAACCTTACCTTTTACATATAAACATGTGAGGCTAGTTTCTATCATTTAACAATCAAGGATTATTTTTACAGAATTACTAAATCTGATTAGAATCAATTTACATGCAAGAACTGTTAAAATCAACCAAACAAGCATTAAAACTTAGTTTCTAGCCATTTTTACCTATTTCTTTACCAAATAACCATTTAAAGATCATTTTCATGCATTTTAAACATGTATTTAAGTCATAAGAGGGTTTAGGCTTACCTTTATTGCAAAAAACCACGTGAAAATGCATTTTTGAGCAACCAAAACCCCAGAACACCAGTGCACCCATCAAAATGCCAGTGGGACTGGTGTTCATATGTAACATCCTAAAAAAATAATAATAAAATAATAAATAAAAATATTTTAGAGTATCTATAAATTTTATTTAAAAGAATTTTCACAATTTAGTCTAGATGTAATTAGAGATGGCAATTTGATCTGAACCCGCGGGCCCCCACCCTACTCGAACGGGGCGGGGAAGTCAACGGTTGACTAAATTCGGGGCGGGTAACGAGTATACCCAAAAATTTTATTGATGGGTATTAGAAGGGGTCGGTATTTAAGAGCCCCGCCCCGAACAAAAAAATCAGGTTATTTAAACCAGACCCGATCCTACACACACACACACACACACATACATACATACATACATATATATCCATATATATACATACATACATATCTATATATATATATATATATAGATATGTATGTATGTATATATATGGATATATATGTATGTATGTATATATATAGACACACACACACACATTTTGATGAACAGGTTGATACAAGAAGAAGAGTAATTAAATTATTAAGCACCTATATATAAATATAAGCATAAAATATAATAAAAAATTATAATATAATATACAACCTAAAGGTGGACCACATATAAAATGCATTGTACCAAATAGATATTTTGGATAATCTATATCTCATGGAAACTTCTCGATAATTATGGGTAGTCAACTAGTTATATATATATTTATATATATATTATATATTTATATATATTTTTTATTTTATATATTAATATAAATAATATAAATTGAATTTTTATTTTATTT
Organism: Bocquillonia castaneifolia; assembly: GCA_948193215.1. Classification (NCBI taxonomy): domain Eukaryota; kingdom Viridiplantae; phylum Streptophyta; class Magnoliopsida; order Malpighiales; family Euphorbiaceae; genus Bocquillonia; species Bocquillonia castaneifolia. The sequence goes on from CANYLF011066216.1 coordinate 4,638, forward strand.
TTTTTCCTATTTTTCATTTTTTTATTAATTAAAATATTAAATATTAAATTAAAATATTAAAAATATTATTAAAATATTAAAATTCATTTTATTAATTAAATTTTATTAATTATTTATTTTTAATATATATATATATATATATAGTTGACTACCCATAATTATCGAGAAGTTTCCATGAGATATAGATTATCCAAAATATCTATTTGGTACAATGCATTTTATATGTGGTCCACCTTTAGGTTGTATATTATATTATAATTTTTTATTATATTTTATATATGCCTATATATATATATATATATATATAGGCACGCACACACACACACACACACACACATTTTGATGAACAGGTTGACACAAGAAGAAGAGTAATTAAATTATTAAGCACCTATATATAAATATAAGCATAAATATAATAAAAAATTATAATATAATAATACAGCCTAAAGGTGGACCACATATAAAATGAATTATACCAAATAGATATTTTGGATGATCTATATCTCATGGAAACTTCTTGATAATTATGGGTAGTCAACTAGTCAACAGACTTTTGCTTTCATGAAATGCTCAACTTTAACTTTTGGTATTATTTAAGTACGTGCAAATTACAAAAATAACATCAATAACTATTTATTTACAAAAATGCCACCATATATAAACACCTTTTAATCTAGGTTTTACTTTCATTTTGTTATCACTATGCTTGTGCACTGCTGTTCACTTGATCACTTCTTCTCTATATTGTCCTTCTCCACTTTAACTCTCTAACCATTTCCAACCTTATAGATCTATTGGTTTTTTTTCCTATGAAAGTCTTGAACCAATCTTGTACACCTTTCATATGTAAACATTATTATTTATAGGTAAGTTTTTAAAAATATTTATTAGATTTATTTATTTCTCTTATATATGTATATATATACATTTTTGTTGCATTCCTTTACCCTGTCTCTATTATTTTTATGTTTGAGTGATTTTTTTCATCCATTTAAATTCTGTTTTTTTTTAAATTAGATAAATTTAGGATCAACTCTAAAAAATAAAATTTTGAATTTTCTTATTTATTTTTCCTTATCTACATAATGGCATTTTTTTGTTACTACTTTAGTTCTTATTTATTTTTATTTTTTGGGTATATAAAAAAAGAAGAGTGTTCTCGTTTAATGTATTTGCCTTTTTCATTGAAGTTCCTTTGTGTAAGATGAATTTGTTAGTTGATTATTCGATTCATATTTCATATTTGTGAAAGTTTCTAATTTTATACTTTTTTTACACCTATGACGACTGAAAAGAATAGCTCTCCAAATGATGAAAATGAAACTTTTGAGTTACCCCCTCTAGTTGATGGAAGTCAACAACTATCTCAACAAGAAGAAGAGAAAGATGAACCTGATCCTAAACCAAGACTAACAAGTGTAGTATGGGATCATTTTGACAAAAAAAAAAAGTTAAAGGCCTTGAAAAAGCTCAACGTCATTATTGTTTGAACTTCTTAGCTGCAGCCTCAAGAAATGGTACCAAACATCTATATGAGCACTTAAAGAGATGTTCTAGAAAAAAAATTGATAAACTCAAATCAAAAAGTTCTGACTAACTTGCCAAAAGGTAAATTGATGGCTTACTCATTTGATAAAGAAGTTGCAAGAAAAGAACTAGCATATGTAGTTATTTTACATGAGTATCCGCTCTCAATTGTCGACCATGTTGGTTTTAGACGACATTCTAATGCTCTCCAGCCTTTGTCAAAGTGTCCATCTAGGAATACTCTCAAAAGTGACATTTTGAAAATATATGAGAAAGAGAAAACTATGAAAGTGCTTGAACTTAATAAAAGTAGAGTGGATGTGACTACTGATATATGAACTTCTAGCAACCAGAAAAAAAAGGGTTTATAGCAATTACAGCGCACTATATCGATGGCGGTTGGTCATTACGGAATCACATCTTAAGGTATACTTCTTATACTTAACATTATTCGATTATCGAGTGTACTTTTATTTTTTTGTAAATTATAATTATATATATAATGCTGTTAAATTCTTGTATGAACTGATTTTGTTAGTGTTATATAGACTTTTTCTTGCTAGTATATTTTTAATATAGTTTATATATTTTTCTTAGGTTCACATATGTGCCTCGTCCACACATAAGTGACGTGTTATGTGAAGTGCTAATTAATTGTTTGATGGATTGGAATATTGATACCAAGATATCAACTATCACATTAGACAACTGTACTACCAATGATGCTTTGATAAGTATTGTAAAAAACAAATTGCAAGTCAATTCTTTGTTGAGGTGTGGTTCTTAACTTCACATGCGTTGTAGTGCACACATCTTAAACTTGATTGTAAAAGATGGACTAGATGTTATTCGTGATGGCATAGACAAAATTTGAGATAGTGTGATTTATTGGACAACAACAGCTAAAAGATATGAAAAATTTGAAGATGCGGCTAGGCAATTAAAAACTCCTTTGACTAAAAAAATTAGACTGATTGTGCAACTAGTTGGAATTCTACATTTTTAATGCTCCAAACAACTTTGTTATATAAAAATGTGTTTTCTAGGTTGAAACAACTTGAGTCTCAAAACAATAGTTTGCCTAAAGAAGAAGATTGGGTGTTTGTCAAAGTAGTTTGTGAAAAGCTGAAATTATTTTACGGTGTAACTGAAATTTTTTCAGGCACAAAATATCTCACTTCTAATATGTTTTTACCTAAGATTTGTGAAGTTAAGTTGGCATTGACTCAATGGCTTGCATCTTCCTATAGTGTTATTAGTGAAATGACATTTAACATGTTGAGAAAATTTGATAAATATTGGAGTGAAATTCATGAGATTATAGGGGTTGCTGATGTGCTAGATCTAAGGTATAAAATGTCTTTACTTGAGTTTTATTTTCCAAAAGTATATGGGAATGAGTGGTTGGTCCAACTTGAAAAGGTTAGGCAACTTTGTTATGATTTGGTTAATGATTATCAAGTTGGGTTGAGTGTATGCAAGGATTCTTATGAAACATCTCAACAGTTTGATACACCTTATGGTGGGGATGATTTGTCCGACTACGATGCATTTGTTAAGAGACAAAAAATTTCCAAGACTGTAAGTGTTAAAACTGAATTGGATTACTATTTAAAGGAGGAAGTCTTGCCTAGGACATCAGATTTTGATATCTTACTTTGGTAGAAGTTGAATGGGGTGAAATATCCTACTTTGCAAGGCATAGCTAAAGATATATTAGCTGTCCTTGTTTCTACTGTTGCTAGTGACTCAGCCTTTAGCACTAGCGGAAGATTGGTCAGCCCACACCGAAGTAGATTGCATCCTAAGACTTTGGAAGTTTTGATGTGCGCTCAAAGTTGGTTATGGGCGATTGAATTTAAAGGTAATACTAGAGATGACCCTCGTGTTGCTTCGAGGGAACAATTTTCATGAACAAATTTGTGTAAATTAAATCGTGATGATTTTTTTATTTGTAATATTATTTTAAGAAATTTCGTATAAAATTGTTATCGAAAGAAATAAATTTTTTATTTATCTCTTATCCTAAATCTAATTTATCTTATTTACTGAAAATAATAATATAATTATTTATACCAAAAAATAATATCACTATTTCCCTTGAAAAATAAGTTTACTATTTTATTATCATCATTATGAATTTAATTCCAATGAATATTTTTCATCCAACAGATATAATTTAATTCCAAGGAATTTAGAATATTTTTTTTTACATTTATTTTATTCCTTCACTCAAAGGATAATAGAAAAAAAATTATTTTTTTAATTTAATCATGAATTTTTTATTAATGTGAATATATTCCTTTATCCAAAGTAACTAATTTAATTTCATTAATGAAATATGTTATGTAGCTGTAAAAAAAAATTTCCAAAGAGCTAATTTAATTTTGGATTATTACCCACATTATGACTTAGATATTATATTCTAATAAAACACATCACTTATAAGTTATATTATATTGGTACCACTATTTGCAAGTATTTGGTTGGTTGGATATACACAACACAGCTTTCATTAGATTAAGTAATTTAATTTAAACTTTTATTAGTTACTATCCATTTATAGTTGAGTTTTTTTATTGTTATATATATTTTGGAGAAGGGAGATAGACACGTAGCTTAGTGGGGCCGACTGTCTTCAATTATTGAGACAAATGCAGCAATTGTGAAGTAAAAGGGGGACAGGGTATTTTGTTTGTTTGTTCATTTTCTAAGTTTCAATGGCCCACAATAACGTGTGTTTTGCCATCTGTCACACTACAGATAAAGACGATGGCATTTTGTATGTGGATTTTAAATTGAATGGATAAAATATAACGGTCAAGATTACATTTTATTAGTAAAACGCTACCGTTTCACCAAAGTTGTGCAAAACACTATGGATGCAACAATGATATTACATCTCTTTTAAACTATTAGTAATAGATATAAATTACTTAACTTCCATATTTTTTTAGTTTAGTTTATTTTATTTTTTCATGTATTATTGATTTGCTTGTTTTTAGATGGAAAGTCAATGCATTCAAATGGCTATGCAACAATTTATGATGATATGGATGAAGATAGTGAACGTAATATTTATTTTATTGTTTGCTAATTATGATTAAATTTTAAACACTTAATTTTGTTATAATTAGTACCTGACTAAGTCTTTTCATATATGATTGTACTTGCTAACTTGTATGTTTGAGTTATGCAGCTCACTCAACCATTATAGATAATTAGACAGCACCAGGTTGTAGTTCTTTTTGCTAGATCATGATACAGGTATTTCATTTACTAATTATTAGAGTAGTTGAATTTATAAGCTCTTTGTCTTTTTAAAAAAAGAAACGAGCTTTGTAGTTGAATGTTGAACTAACAGCTCTATTTTTTTTCTTTTCTTCTATAACTTACTAATTTTTACTTTTTCAGTAACGCATGTTTTTTAACTTTTCAGTTATGCAGGTCTTTAACTAGTGATGATATTGATGTATTTTTTGTGGTGCTTTTTTGCTGGTGATATTTTGTGAACTAATATTTTTAGCTCATTTAATTGGACAAAGGATTCCATTGTGGATAACAATTACAACTAAAGAGCTTAGACAATGAAATATGCAAAGTTTTTTTGAATGGCAGATTACTCATCAATCAAGTGACAAGCAAAACTATAGTATATAATGCTTGTATAAATGAATATTGGTATGTAATTAGAATTTAATAATATATTTTTGTATATATTCACGTAATTGTCTTAGATAATGACAATTATCTTGAGAAATACTAATATGATATATATAATAGTTATGACTTTTAATTCAAAATTTCTGTTGGCTTTTTTCTTACCATGTTCATCTATTTAAATAAATGCCTATGGTTTTATTATTTTTATTAATTCTATTTATCAAAATTATAGTTAATAAATTTAATTGGAAGTGGCACATCATGGGGCGGGGCGGGTTAAATCAGGGATTTTAGTATCATTTACGGGGGCAGGGATTGGGGAGGAATTTGTTGCCCTGTTGCGGTATGGGGCTGGTTCAGGGACTAATATTAATAACTCGAGGCAGGGACGGATGGTAAAACCCGCTCCTGACCCGCTCCGTTGCCATCCCTAAATGTAATTGAAAGAAACATTATTATGAAGTTTAAGTTATAATTTACCAAATATCTAGGATTAAAGTGGTAATTTACTAATTTGAGTTTTATACATATATGTGTGTGTGGAAGAAGGGAGGGCGTCTGCTTCCTTTAAAAAAAACTCTCAAATTTCTAACTCTCATAATTCTCACATATGGAGTTAGAATCAAATGATTTTGGTGTCCATGGATTCGTGGTCTCTTAAGCTTAATTTTAAGTGGTATATTACTAGATTTTATCGGGTAGAATTTATAGATCTGAGAGCTTGAGAAGAGTCTGATGGTGTTTTCAGAATTTAATTCTGACATCATTGTATCGGTGACCTGGCGGGCCCCACAGGTGGACCTTACAAGTGGGCCCCATAGGTGGACCCAGTTGTGGGCCCATGTGTGTTTTTGACATAATATGTCATTGGACTCGATTTTTCGTACTGATTTCAATGGTGCAATTGAAATCTAAAGATCAGATGCCGGTAATCTCTTAAAACTATTTTATATAATTTTAACGGTGTTTTTAAATAGATAATTTGATAAAAATTGTGTCCTAAAAATTAATAAAAATTATGTTAAACATGAATTCATATAGGTTTTGGCTAAAAAGCAACATGATTGGAGGGAATGGAATATAATTGTAACACCCTTAAAAAAATAAAAAAAAATTATATATATTTTGGAGGATTTATAAACATTATTCAGAAGAATTTTTATAATTTAATCCTGATGTATTGGTAAAAAAAATAATAAATATTATTATAAAGATTTAGATGTAATTCACAAAATATCTAAAGGTTAATATAGTAAGCAATCATAAATATCATTATCATCTTTATTTTTATCTTTATCTTTATCTTTATCATTATCATTATCATTATCATTATTATTATTATTATTATTATTAGTATTATTATAAAAAGAAAAAAAGAGAAAGAAACGAAAGTTTCATCTGCAGATGTTATCTTATATATATATATATATATATATATATATATATATATATATAACTCTCTTAAATTTCTAATTCCCATAACTTTCACATATGGAGTTACAATCAAATGATTCAAGTTTCTACTGATTTCTGGTCTCTCCACTTTCATTTTAAGTGGTATATTACTGGGTTTTACCGGGAGAAATTTACAGATCTGATGTAAGAAATTCTAAATAGAATTTTCTCAATTTCTATTAAATCCGTTTTTTATTTTATAAAACTGATTATATATTTGTAATCTAGAGCTTGAGAGGAGTTCGTTGGTGTTTTCAGAATTTAATTCTGGCATCGTTTGTTCAGGTGGGTCCCACAATTACTATTCACATATACGGTATTGTTCATATATATGATTACTATTTACATGTTACTATTCATGGGTACTATTCACAAGAAAAAGTGCCGGACTCGATTTTTCATGCTGATCTTAATGGTGCAATCGAAATTTAAAAATTAGATGTCGGTAATCTTTAAAAGCCTTTTTATATAATTTTAGCGGTGTTTTTAAATAAATAATTTGAATAATAATTATGTCCTAAAAATTAGTAAAAAATTATGTTGAATATGAATTCGTATAGGTTTTGGATAAAGAGCATCATGATTGGAGCAAATGGATTATAATCGCTAATCAAGTGAGAAAATAAGTATTTTTGTGTGTGTGGGGGTACCCCGGTTGTACCCTTGAATTATTGA
>CANYLF011066479.1:0-10963 GCA_948193215.1 Bocquillonia castaneifolia
AGAAATATTATTGCTCTGGCACGGTCTTATAGTGATGCATTATTATTTTCTTTTATGGTGTCTCCAAGACCTTTTGCATTTAGATGCATTTCAGCATCTAGCTTCCATGATAAATTATTGGTTCCCTTAATATCAAGAGCAACAAATTCAAGGTTAGCAATTTTAGCCATTAAAAATTAAAAGAAAATCGTTACCTCAAATTGTAGAGTCTCGTGCTGATAACGTTTTAGAAAAAAGATGTAAAATAAGAACACAATAATTAAGAAGAGAAACACAATTATTAAAAACTATAAAATTAAGAAGAGAATTTCAATATTATTTTAAGCAAACTTTCTTTCTCTCTCTAGAATAGAATGGAATTGAATTAAATTTCCTTCTTACATTTCCTACCTACTTATAGGAAAAGAAATGGAGACTGTTACCATTGCGGCTGTACTGTTATAATTGTGACTTTACTATTGCAATTGCGGCTCTTCACATTTGATAGACATCTACTATCTATCAATTATTAATCTACTACTAATTGATTGGACATTCACTTTAAATAAAATATTTATAACAGTTACTATATTACTTTTTTTTTAAGATGTTTATTATTTTTATTGACTTTCAAAGTAAAATATTTTAAAATAAAATTTAAGTGCAATATATCCAAAAACGACAAGGAATAAGAGCACTTTCAAATTACTCTGTATATTAATTAAATACAATAAATCGAGCCAGTATGTAAAAAATTAAGTTTGCCTACCAAAATAATTTCGTAATCCAAAAAGGAGTAGTAAAAAGTTAAAAACATGGCTTCTCATAAAAAAAAAAAGGTTAAAAACATGGGCTATATATATATATATTCCCATAGTTTATAACATTACCCTCGATCCTCTCGGTCCCAAAGCCTTCAATAATTTCTTTGCTAAAGTCCAATTCTCTTTCAAGTTCTTAATTTCTCATCAAAATTTTTCATCTTCCCTTTTAAGTTCTTCTTATTTTGTTTCCTTAAAAGACACTTCATGTTGATTTTGAAGAAAATCTCTACAACTCCAAACATGGAATCTACTATTATTCCATGGAACAAATTAATATTGACGAGGTCGAAGATTTAATGTTGGAAATTTTAATGAAGTTGCCTATAAAAATTCTAGTAAAATTTAGTTGTGTTTCCAAGACATGGCATAAGAGGATTCCAGATTTTTGTATTCCTAAATTCAAACCCAAACTCATGTGCGTTGGAAGGCGAGAGCATGTGCATTATTTTGAAAATCGTGAAGTTCTTTACAGTTGTTCATCGTTTTTACCAACTTACATGCATTCTTCTAAATTATTGGATTCTTGTAATGGCTTATTACTCTTACGCAAAAATAACACCAAAGTTTACATTATATGCAATCCGTTAACCAAGCAGTATGCGGAGCTGAGATCTAAATTTAATTTAGATTTGAAGATGCCTTATAAATTAAATCCGTCATCAAATATTGCATTAGCTTTTGATTCTTCGGTATTCTCTCATTTTAAAGTTGCATTTGATTTTGTTGATAATCAATTGTTAGTAATTTCTTCTAATTCCCATAATTGGAAATCGTTAAAATTTAAGTTAGAAGACGTTTTGGTTGATGCCTTTTGGCATGGACATTCCGCAATTTATAAATTGACTACATCAGGATATATGGTAAAATTTTTTCTCGATGAAGACATGAGTGAGGATGATCGTGTCAGAGCTGTTGAACTTCCTAACGGAAAAAGTAAATGTTATGGATTGAATAAAGGAACTATGCATTATGTTGAAGTAAGTGATGGAAATTTGAGGATTTGGATACTTAATGGAAGCATTGGTGATACATGTGAATGGATGCTAAAGCATGTCGTTTCATGCCAAACGATACTAGAAAGGCTTGAAGGTGTGTATTCTGTTCATCCTTGCGCTATTCATCCAATATAAAGCAAAATTTTTCTTGGTTGTAATGGAGAAAAATATCCCAAGATTTACTGCTATTACTTCATCAATCAGACGTTGGAGCTTCATCATAATCGATTTTCTTTAGAAAAGAAAGAAAATTTCAATAATTATTCATTTTATCCTTTTATAAATTATGGGGACTTTTCTGCATCACATGCAATTATAAATCCTAAGAATAAAAGCTCGTTTTGGATTAGCCGTGGTTGCTGCTATTATTGTTGTTATGGTTAAGTTAGCGATTGCTGATGTAGTTGGTAATGATCAAGTCTTTGGATTAACCGTTGATTAATTTGATTTGTTTGGTTGATGAATTAGAAAAATTCAATATTTTGATGTAAACAAATTCAAACTTTTACATAGTTAAATTAGAATATATATATATATATATATATATATATATATATATATATATATATATTGCTATATCTAGATGGATTTATATAATATTATTTGTCCTTTAATACGTACTCAATATTTAAGTGATATGCTAAGTGCAGACGTCTATACATTATTATAAGCGAGTGTCTTTTTTTATTCGACCCATATTGGTGTCGTTTAACGCATAGAAATTAAGACTAGCATGCATTCCTGCCTCTTGCATTTTTTTATTTAATTAATTAATGCTGAAGTATAAAGTCAGTAAATTATGAATCATATGAACTGTGTGTGTATATTAATGTCTCTAATCAACCGGAACAAAATACATTTACTGTTAAGTATATATATGATAGATGCATCTAGTGGTTCTGTACAACTTTCAGTATTTGACATGTCTCAGCCTTTGAGTCCATCAACCCTCTCTTCCCTCTCTCAAGCTTGCAAAGAATGGGGTTTCTTCCACATAATCAACCATGGAGGATTCTCTCCTAATTAAGGTAGCAATTAAAACGATTAATCTTTTTTTATTTTATTCAGGGTATAATATGCTATTTTCAAAGAAAGGAAAAATATAGGTCTTCTCAATTTTTTATATATCACTTTTTTTTTTGTTACAAAACGATTAATCACTTTTAAATATTATGTTAGAAAACGTGTAACAAAGAGAAAAATTTATCAAATAAGTAGCGGTAGATTGGTCAAACGAGTCAAATAGCTCACCTCTACTGCTTTTCATAACAATTCTTTACTGATTGTTTTCGATTAATCTAAATTGGGGTGTGCGTGCATGTTCAATTTTTGCACTGGTAATTCATATGAACACAAAAAATTGGAAGAATTGATCTGAGAAATAAAACATTAGTGTATATATATAGTATAACAAAAATATTAACTCCTCATTGATTTTTTTTAAAAGCCTTAAGGAAGCAATAATCAGCTAAACATACTGTAGGTATAATATCTATAATCAGCTAAACATAATGTAGGTATGATATCTATCATTTATGTATTTATAAAGGATATATAAGTGATCTATGTATGATATGTGATATGATTATGTGAACTGATATCAAATTAACTATAGTATAGGGCTTTGGATATATAATTAATGGATATAGTGTTTAAGCTCCTTTTGATTTAGTAGCTGAGGTGGCTTGCTTAGAAGTGGCAAGAGCCAGCCATGTTCCAGCTCCAGCTGACAAGCATGGGGAGGTGGTGGAAGAGGCGGAGCAGCACCTTATCAGTTCCTTTCCCTGATCATTATTATTCCCTTCCCATTGGTTCCTCTCTTTCTTTGCAGCTCCCAACTGTGCCAAAACGTGAAAAAAGCTCACACTGATTATTTAAGTCAATTTCAGCTGGTCAAAAATCACAAAAGTAGGAATTGAAGTTCATTATTAAGTAAATATGTGCTGTCTGTGTGCCCTAACACATACACTTGGCATAGCAGTATTGGTCACAGAAGGATGATGGTTTCTTCTTTGGTAGGTGACAGGATAGGAAGAGGCCTGAGCCTGAGACTGAGATTGAGACCCACCACACAGTAGTCCATTGTCGTTTTGATTGCCAGGAGGCTCATTGAGGTTGATCAGACAGGTTTTGGTGATGGTGGAGCTGGTAGTAGAAATAGTGGTAATGCTACTGTTCTGATCAAGAGTTGGTGTGGTTAAAGCTGATGAGGATAGAGCATTAATGGTGGTGACAGACCTTTTTTCAGCTAATGGCTTCTTAGGTGGGGAAGTAGCAGGTGTAGTGTAAGGGAGATTAGAAAGGAGGTTGGTTTGTGTTGCTGACGTGGATGAGACAGAGGGTGGTGTTGGCACTGAAAAAAGATCTTCAAATTGGACCATAACCTGAGGAGATGATGTACCCTTGTTTGGCCACAAGAAGGTCCCTTGGGGCTTGCAGATCCTAAAACCACTCTTCAGCCTTTCTATTTTTGCCGCTTTGCCTTCTGATGTAGCTGGCGATTTTGTTCCTGCTGGTGCTGCACTTTTGCTTCCTTTTACTTCTTTCTTCTGTTTTACAGATATCACTGATTCTGGCAACTCCATTAATGGTCTTCTTTTAGATGTTTCTGTCTTATTTGTTTCTTCCATTGTTGTTTTGAGCTTCCCCATTCCTTCCTGCATTAATTTCAAACCCTTAATTAGGATGTTGAATGTTAATTAAGTCGCATCATTCAATTCAACACACAAAACATTCTGTTAACATTTAACAATATCATTTATAACCTCATTAATTAAACAAACAGTTTTTTTTTTTTTTTTGAAACCATTAAACAAACAGTTAATAATTAATGTCATGCTTCATAAAAACATTCAGTCAACATTAAAACCAAGTTGCAAAATCAGTCAACATTCATCAAGCAACATTTGTGGACCTAGCTATATTCTGCCATGTTTTCAAACATTATATATAATTGAGCATTAAAGACAGCAAAAACAAAATACTACTACCTAGCGTATGTTTAAATGACCACTCTATGTCATTACACTATTTAAAACTAGGGGTAGACAACAAATCAAGAAGGCCCCATATATGTAATCTACACTGTTTTGATCAAGGGGATATATGTATATATATGGAAATAAAGGCTAGCATGTTGTTGTATCAAATAATATGGTCAATTTATATTAACTTCAACAGTCTTGGATTTATAATATTGATTCTAAACAGTATGTAATTTAATTAATGGCCATGAAATCATACCTCCATCCCACACAAAGATTGTGAAATTTCCAGTAATTGTTCCTCAATCTCAGCCTTCTTATTCATCAAATCAATATACATTTCCTACAAAGCAAACATATATATGGTCAAAGTGAAAGAATTACAAAAGGTGGTCAAACATTTCAGATTATACCTTGAGTGGAATTATCAAGTGATCATGCTCTAAGATGTGACCAGTCACAGGAGAAATAGGGGTGCTCGCAATAGCTAGTTGTTCTTCTTGCTTCTTTGACAAAAGCTCCTCCATATCCCTGTAACAGTTAATTAGAACCAAGCAAGCTAATTAATAAGGAAAAAAAGTTGCCTACTTGAAACAAAGAAAAGGGTTCAATTAATGTGATTACCTTTTCAATTTAGCAATTTCTTGCTTAAGGTCCTTAATCTGATTAGCACAGATAGGATCCTGAGTAGGGTTATCACCAGGATTCCAACCAGGAGGTGGGGTCCAATAAGGATCCTGAACACCAGCCTCTCTTCTAATATCAACCAAATCAGCTTTCTCTAACCAATACTCCATTGCTCCTTCTGCATTATGCCTTCTTCTAAACCTCTCTTCACCACCTGGTGCAACTTTCCCTGCCATATGCTTCAACAGATGGTCTAAAAGCCCTGTGTCTCCTATCAATTTCCTTGCTTGGGTTCTCAGTTCTGGCCTTAACATTGGTTTCCCAAACACTGCATTTTGTTCTTTCATTATTTTCAACATGTTCACCTCTGCCATATGATACCTTTCACAACACACACACACAATTAATAAACCATTAATTTGATCATACATTCAATTAATTAACTTCTAAAAATTAAATAATTTGATTATTAGATTACCTCTCAGAAGACCATCTATCAATAGAATTCTTAAAAACTTTTTGCTTTTTATTGTGCTTGTAAACAACAATTTGATTGTTGTTTTCACTTTTAGGCCTTTGAACCATCTCCTTGTCTTTCTTCTTCTCTGCAGTAGTCTCAATAGTAGAAAACCCACGTTGCTTTCTTTTTAAATTCTTTCCAGATTTACCCTTCCCCTTTTTCACATCATCATCATCATCACCACCACCATCTTCATCTTCTTCACTCCCTTCTTCCTCTTCTTCTTCTTCTTCGTCTTCTTTGCCAGGAATAACATTACATGATAACATAAGCTCATTATTGTTATTATTATTATCATCATCATCATCATCATCATCATCATCATCATCTTCATGATCCATATGCCTGGCCAAGTACCTAATCCGCCTTCTCTGGCCCCACTTAACCATCCCAGTATCTTTAATCTGAGACAAAAGGGAACCCTTTTTAGTACTAACAACGTTAACAGTACCCACATTTCTTGATGGAGCCCTACAACAATAATAATAATTATTATTAGAGATCAATTTCTGAGCTGTAATTGAAGGAACAGCCCAAAACCTCCATATATGTCTTTTCTCAGTGATTTCATGAGGTGGGATTCTACGATAAAGTACTTCTGCTGCAACTTCTGATCCCATTATACACTTCTCATCAAGCGCTGGTACCTTCTTGATATCTTGTTTAGAGTAATTAATCTCATTGAAGTAAGCTCTTAAAGAGAAGACGCTTGGAAGTCTCAATGATACCCTCATTCTTGTCTTCTCATTCACCTGATTAAGAAAGCAACAAAATGAAGATTAATTAATGAAGAAAACCAAGTAGAGAATGGTGAAAGAAAAGAAAATAAATGGGTATTATTGTTGATAATATATAGTTAATTACTACTTACCATGACAATACGGATGGAGTTGAGTTGATGTGGGCATTTAGGAGGAAGCTTAGTGTGATCAATTTCGTAAAAGGAGCCTACTTTTATGTGGTCAGCTGGATCTGATAGCATTAAGCTCTCATTTGATTGAAGAAGAAAAGCTGATGATGAAGAACACTGATTATTGAAAGCCATTGTTTTTTTTTTAATGGTTTAATTTGTTGATTGAAGTGAAGAGCAAGAAACAAGCAAGTACAGTGACTAAATGCAAATGGGTAAGTACTAATTAAGAAAAACAGAACTTATATATGATATTTAATCATTTATATATTAATTAAGCATAATACTATATTACTAACACACACAAAAAAGTTAAAAAAATCAAAAGGACACTAAAAGGCAAGGGAATGTATATACACACTTAGCAGCAGGAGTTGTTTGCTCAAAAAAAGTACTGTTTTTGCTCCTTGATTTGTTGCTCCTTCATTAAGCACATCATTCCCTGCATGCACGTACATTGCACACTCTCTATGCCAGTTTTTTAACGGTGATATTGTGATTCTCTGAGGAGATATTTGATGTGATGATCTAGATCGTGCGGTACCGTAATCATTACTTTGGGCAAAAAAAAGCTATGAAAATTTTCATTTTCATTTTAGAAATTGCGCGACAAGTTTAAACTTTGGCCGCTGCAGGAGGCAGGCAGCCGAGGCAAGTCGTGTGGTTATAGTACGTGTTTTATGCACGCGTGATGTTAACATCAGTTATAACAATGAGGTTTTTTGTTTTGTAGCGCTTTGATTAAGTGATTATTGCCGTTGGATCGGGTTTAGACAACTATAAATGTGGGGAGATGATTTAGGTGGTGTGGCGCGTGAAGCAATTTTAGAAGAAAAGCGAGTGGGTTGAGTGGGATTAATTAGTAACAGAAATGGGAATCTGTTTTGGGGTGTGGGAGAGAGAGAGAGAGATGTAGGTAGTAGCAGCAGCTAATAAGCTAGCTCATGATTAAATTACTACTTAGGCTCCTTCCTCTGCTTTGACAGCTAGTAATGGTAACTAACTGCCTCTGCCTTGCATTATTTTGAAGCTACCAAAGAGAGTTTTAAAGAGCAGGGAATTTTGGACCCAAATGGCATGGCCCAGCACTCTTTTTTTTTTTTTAAAATGTAATCAATTGTGATTCTTAGGGCAACAGAAACGTCATATTTGTAGATTTTTTTTTTATTATTTTTCATTCTTGAAGTAAATCGATTATTAGATTACAAATTGAACAGAATTTGAATGTTTTTCTACACGCAATAAATAGTGGCAAATTTGCTCCTATTGCAATGCCTTAAAAAAGATTTGCCTACACATATCTATCAAGTACATTTATCAATTTTGACGGACGATGATAGAAAAGATTTGCCTACCATTATCAGTGAAGCACTTGGCTTCATTTCATTGCATAAGTGCAGAGACTGCTTGAACTTAATACAGATTATTAGAGATCAATTCTCATTGACCAAATTGCAGACCCTCTTTCAAGCAACTGAGCTTGTAAAATTATCCTTGATTCCAAGGTAAACCATCCCTCTACCCAAGGAAATTAATACAACAATTTAAGTGTCTGGATGCACAAGGAGAGCACAAATGTTAGGATGGTGAAGCACTTTTTTCATTACCAATATGAAAATAATTTCTATTCCATAGCTGATTACATCTAATACAAAATGAAAAATCTACCATTATTTTATCCACACAACCTATAAGGGATTCTCAGTTTTCAACATAGATGGCATCTAACCCTTTGAATCATGTTATCAATACAATCGATCCAGATGTTTTTCGGTTCTCAAGGTCTGCATGAGCTTGTGCCGCCTGGGACAGAGGGTATGTGTGGTTTACTCGAACTCGCAGGACACCTGATGCGAGACTGGCAAATACCTCTCCAGCAGTTTCAAGTAGCTCATCTCGACTTTCAGTATAATGCGAGAGTAAAGGCCTCGTCAGGAACAGTGATTTTGCACCAAGTGCTGATAATGGAACTGGATCAAGCATACCTGATGATTGCCCAAAACTCACCATGTACCCGCGGGTCTTCAAGCAAGCCAATGATCCCTGAATACAACAACTTTCCAGTAAGAAATCTCAACAAAAGATATCTAAATGTGAACTTGGTGTAACCTTCTTATACAAAGCCAGACAAAAGCATAATTTCAGAAGATAAAACGTTAGGCATGGAAATCAGGGTTATGATTAGGTAGGACTTTTTTTGTTATAGCCGCACAGATTCATTGGTTGATACTCCCTCCGTCCCAAAAAGAGGACAGTTTTGGATAATTATTTGTCCCAAATTATGGACAGTTGTTTAATGCTCTAAATGGTTAAATGTCACATGTACCTTTATTAATTATAGTGCTAGAGTAAATTTCAATGTTATTTCCAATGAATTAATTGATTTAAGAAGGGTAATTGTGACTTTTTCCTATTGAATTAATGCATTCTACATAGTTTTACTAACTTTCTTAATATTTGTGTTGAGCTAAAAGTGCCCATCTTTTTGGGACAAGGGAGTAGTATTAACCATTTGATAGAGTAGCATGATCAAATGCTAGACCTACCAGATAATGTGGTACCATTAACTGCTGACATGACATTGCGTGCACATAGAAAGCCACATTTGAATCAGCACTATAAAATGCCAATAGGGAACACATAGCGTCTTCCACAAAATCACCTTATAGGAGGAGAGTAGATGGATTATAAATCACCTGAAACGTGTCTTTTCCCACAGAATCATAGACAACATCCACTCCGCTGCCTGATGTGATTTCATTGACACGGGCAGCAAAATCTTGTTTTTTATAGTTTATTACGTGGTGACATCCATCATCCTTGGCTTGTGCTTCCTTCTCTTTAGTTGAGACAGTTCCAATAACAGTGGCACCAAGGGCATTTGCCCACTGGCATAGTAGAGACCCAACTCCACCAGCAGCTGCATGAACGAGGATGACATGCCCATGTTCAACCTGAAATACAGAGATAGCTCAGGCAAAAGTTCCTAAAATAGTGTGAACAACTAACTAATGCGAATAAATTTTAAAGCTTGCAAGACATGTTTCAACAAACTAGCTGATCAAAAGATATTCCATGTTTTGGAACATAATCTGAGCACTCAAAGCACAATTATGATCATGACTCAAATGCCTGCTTCCACACATGCATTTACAGAATTAAATGAGTGGGCACAATGGTAAAATCAAAAGATTGGAAGACGGAATGTAAATGCAGCCAGAGATATAGCCTACCTTGAAGCAACGGTGGAGTAGGACCTGAGCAGTCATGCCCTTGGATAAAACAGATGCTGCAATAACGGGACTGATGGAGGAAGGAATAGGCACAACCTTGTTGGCAGGAAGGATCTGCTCTTCAGCATACGAGCCAAGGGGACGACAAACATAGGCTACAATATCTCCAACTTTCCTACCGGTAAGTCCAGGGCCTACGGCTTTGACCTCTCCAACAGCCTCCACGCCTACAACAGACAACAACTTCAGGTCATTCTATCTATTCAATGCTTATTAACCCAACATAAACAGAGAAACTGTAGAACAGAAGAATATTTCGCAGTCTCCATGGGAGGGAATCAGATAAACATGTAAGTAACCTTACTCTTTTGTATCTTTTTCCAAATAAATAATCAATTATTCTTTAACTGATTGCGTAAATGTTATTCTTTTATTTGGGACCGTGATTTTACAATCAGAGCAAAAATTACAGACATTGACATTAGCTTTGGATGGTACTATATAGCATGTCACATTTGTAAACACAAAGTTACTGCTGTTGGTGGAATATATAATTGCCACTTTTGCAACAAAGAATGCAAATTCCCTATTATCAGGATCATTTGAATAAATTTTAAATATAATATTGTATTTCAAGCACTTACATTGACATTTACTTATTTCTACAACTATTTCACAACAGCTATAAGATACATGTCAAAGTTGCAGACTCCACAGCAAACACCATTGTTCTTTTCAATAATGAAGCAAAAAAGCTCCTTGATACATCAGCTACAAAATTACATAATAGACAAGATTCTAGCAGCTCTTCTGTGCCAATGCAAATCCAAAATCTTTGTGGGAACACATTCATTTTTAAGATCAAATTGAACAACTTCAACCTGAAGGAAG
>CANYLF011067173.1:0-10107 GCA_948193215.1 Bocquillonia castaneifolia
ATGTGATTATTTTATATATTAATATTTATATATTTTTTTGATTATCAGTAATTAATATATTTATTAAAAATATATATGTCTAAAATTTCATACCAAGGCATATAGAGATCATGCATGAATAGTCTTATAAATATATGTGTATTGAATTACTATTTATATGCATATAGATATATCATAAATGATATGTGTACGTGATGGATGAAAGGAATATGCATAATCTGTGAATAATATTGTGTTTATATATTTATATTAGTTGTAAGAGTTTTAGTTATATTATCGTTTATATGTATGTGTGTGTGTGCATGTGTGCGCGCGTGTGTGTGTATGTATATATTGAATGGAACATTATGATATAATGATTATGATTGATGTGAATATGACTATGATTATGAAATGGTTGTGAATGTGAACGTGAACGACTGGAGGATGGTCGTAAGAGTCATCAGGCTGTGTGCTCACAGGGTCAAGTATGTGAATGGTTATGATGTTAAGATCGAGGCTTGCTCAGTGTAGTGCTCGGGCACTAATTCTTTATTTTACTTTTATTTATTTCCTATGACTATGACGTGCTCGGTGTAGTGCTCGGGCGACAGTGTAGCAAAGTCTAGGGCTTGCTCGGTGTAGTGTTTGGGCGCTAGACAACTTATGGAATAAGAGAATGATATTGAAATGAGAGAACCAATTTGGTTAAGGGGATTAGAGGTCTGTTAGATGTTCTATCTAGATCCTCCTTCTTGTTTATTATGTATGTGACATTTATGAGTATGACTGTGTGCATTTATATTATTATTATAAATATATATAATGTGTGACTGCCTGTGGATTGGGTTGCATTTCATCAATATGCGATTGATTCACTCAGTGAGGTCTAACTCCCCTCAACCCATTTTTTTCAGTTTTCTTATAATCAAACTTCGTATGTCAGTACTCTCTGCCAGTTTTCTTTTTCACCGGCTGTTAAGTATGTTTCAGCTTAGTATATTATAGAAAAGTATTTATACTCTGGAGCTGCAGTAGTGATTTCCTTGCTTAGAATGATAAGTCTGTAAGTTAACAAATAATTTATTATGGATTTTTACTGTGTTACCATGACATTAAATGAATATAATGACAATAAATAATGAATAGCCATGAGGCTCCAGCTGAATTATTACTACTACTGCTGCTGCTACTACTACTACTACTACTACTACTACTACTATCATTAATATTGCTATCATTTAATTACTCATAGAAATTACATGCGTATATATTCATTGTCAAATCATGATGCTGAAAGTAAAAGGATGGATAAATATTGTGTTTATCAAGTATAGGCTTGCTAGGGGTTCTGGTAGCTGATTGCTTTCCCATTCCCTAGCGCCAGTCACGTAACTTGGGTTTAGGTCGTGACAAAGCTGGTATCAGAGCTTATGGTTCTGTTATATGCATATATGATTCTGTAGAGTGTCAAAGTCCTTCTTGAAACTACTGCAGCATAGGATTTGTACTTGTCCCTATTCAGTCTTCCTTGTTTTTCGAGTTCTATGTATCATTAGGAGTATGTTTATCGTAAGTTTGCTTTGTTTATCTTCAGCATGGTGATGAGTGATGGAAAAGTTATATGGGCTCTCGATACATTTTTAAATGGAATTGTGTATGTGTAATGGCAGTTATAATAAGAATTATACCAGGTAATTGCCTTGGAGCATGTGTTAAAGAGAAATTGCTAGCAAACAATGGTACGACAGCTGAGGTTAAACTCTTAGTGGTGAGTTGTTGAATCTGTGAGGATGTACACCTATGAAAGGAATTATTATTATTATTATTGTTTTTTTAATACAAGATTTTCTATAAGTAGTGGCCACTAGTAACTATACTATTATTATGATTGTACGATGATAACTGAGTTTTGTAAATTACGAAAGTGAAATTATAAGAAATATTTTTGAAAATTATTTCTTTAAAAATTGTTTTAGGACTTGATATCTATGTCCAATGAAAGTGAGTTAAAATTCATACATGCAAATTTCACATAGATAGAGGCATAACAATATCCATTATTGGATAACATCAGGACACATAGTAAAGCATGAAATCATGTTCATTGACATACATCATAAATGGCATTACTCATTGCATTATAAGTGCATTACTTGTTACATCTGGAATATATACGGTCGACTGCCTCTAGACATAGTGTTCAGAGTTAGAAGTAAAAGAAAGTATATAAATTATAAAAAAATTTTCAACTATCATTTAAATTTAATTTTTGAGAATTTGAGTAAAACCTAAATAGTGTGAAGTCCTCCAGATATAAAGATATAAGTGAAGAACTACAAAGTTCCATGCTATATAAGAGACGTAAAGCTGTGAAATACTTCAATTCACTAAAGATTTGATTTCAAGTTACATTAGTAAAGCGACGAACGTGCAATATGGTAAATTCAATGAGTGAAAGCTTTGACTAGTCTATACGTAGCAAGGAGTTGAGGATCTATCCTTTATCAGTGGTTATTTCGTTGATTTATGCCTTGACCATTGGCATTGTTTTCCTTTTTATGAATTTATGATGGCTTCGAATCAAACGAACGGCGGGTTTAATATTGATGGATGTAATGGAGTTCTATGTGACCTCGGAATGGACCGATTGTCCTAGCTGTATATTATTTTGGATTATAAATAATGAAGAGAATGGTCTTCATAGATTGTTGATGACTACAAGACTAAATATTTGAAGTAATAAGTGAGTGTAATGCTCTAGAAAGTAAATTCTGCTGTAAGTATTAAATAATTATTTAGACATTGTTGTTTTAACAAATTGGCACTCGTTAGAGGTTTAGTTCTAGGGTTGATAATGTGAGGGAAGAACAGTAATTATTTTTGGTCGCGTTTTCTCGTAAAATGTGAAATTGGAAGTTATAATTGAAATTCAATATATAAGAATTGACTTAGACGTTAACGAGTTTGTTGGACTTCTAGAATTCTAGAAATCAGTATATATAGCGCCTGATCCTAAATTCTATATTTATTCCCATATAGCAAACCCCAGAGGCCAAAGCGGGCTAGTGACGCAGGAGTGATATGATTCACATGCAAATCTCTGTGAGTTAATTTCATATTTATGATATTTGCTCATAGAACGCATGTAATTATTTTATATATTAATATTTATATATTTTTTCTATTATCAATAATAATTATATTTATTTAAAATATATGTGTCTAAAATTTCATACCAAGGCATATAGAGATCATGCATGAATAGTCTTATAAATATATGTGTACTGAATGACTATTTATATTCATATAGATATATCATAAATGGTATGTGTATGTGATGGATGAAAAGGAATATGCATAATCTGTTAATAATATTGTGTTTATATATCGTTTATATGTGTGTGTGTTTGTGTGTGTATATATTGAATGGAAGATTACGTTATAATGATTATGATTGATGTGAATATGACTATGATTATGAAATGATTGTGAATGTAATGGTGACTATGAATATGAATAGTAGGAGGATGGGCATAAGATTCGTCAAGCTGTGTACTCATAGGAGTCAGGTTTGTGAATAGTTATGATGTTATGATCGGGGCTTGCTCGGTGTAGTGCTGGGGCGCCGATTCTTTATTTTACTTTTATTTATTTGCTATGACTGTGGCGTGCTCGGTGTAGTGCTCGGATGACAGTGTAGCAAGGTCTAGAGTTTGCTTGGTGTAGTGCTCAGGCGCTAGACAACTTATGGATTAAGAGAATGATATTGGAATAAGAGAACCAATTTGGTTATGGGGATTAGAAGTCTGTTAGATGTCCCGTCTAGATCCTCCTTCTTGTTTGTTATACACGTGACATTTATGAGTATGACTGTGTGTATTTATATTACTATTATAAATATATATAATGCGTGACTGTCTGTGGATTAGGTTGCATTTCATAAATATGCAATTGATTCACTTAGTGAGGTCCGACTTCCCTCAACCCATTTTTTTCAGGTTTCTTATATTCAGACTTCGCATGTCAGTACTCTCTGCCAGTTTTCTTTTCATTGGCTATTAAGTATGTTTCAACTAGTATATTATAGAAACCTATTTATACTCTAAAGCTGCAGTAGTGATTTCCTTGCTTAGAATGATAAGTGTGTAAATTAACAAATAATTTATTATGCATGTTTACTATGATACCATGACATTAAATGAATATAATTATAATAAATAATGAATAGCCATGAAGCTCCAGCTGAATGCAAATTATTAATATTATTATTATTATTAATCATTAATATTGTTATCAATTAATTACGCAAAGAAATTACATGCATATATATTCATTGTCAAATCATGATAATGAAGGTAGAAGGATGGATAAATATTGTGTTTATCAAGTATAGGCTTGCTACGGGTTCCGGTAGCTGATTGTTTTCCCATTCCCTAGCACCGATCACGTAACTCGGGTTTGGGTCATGACATAAGGACGTATAAGGAAAATGAAGTGACAAATATTAAAATATAAAAACTTCTTTTTGACATCAAAAACTGATCAAATAAGCAAGTTTTGTAAGAATGAAATAGTATTTTAACAATATTCAATAAATATTAAAATATGATACATGGTGTGCATGCATATAGTTCAATAATTTGTAATGGCAAAACCCATTCCCAAGTTCCTGTAATTTCATATTTTTTGACACCAATTCCCTGTACTTTTATTTTTATCAACATTTAGTCCTTCAGTTAACTAATTTTAATGGTAGTTATAATTGAAAGACTCAATGTTGATAAAAATAAAAGTACAATAACTCAATTTCGATAAAAGTAAAAGTACAAGGACTCAATTTTGATAAAAATAAAAGTAAAGCGACTCAATTTTAATTAATTTAAATTTTTATTTTATATTGAATTTTTTTAATTATTTGAATATACATGTAATTTTATAAGTATTTAAATATATGTGTGTGTGTGTAACTTTTAGTCCGAGTTGATTTGATAAATCATAAAACCAAAATCAAAAACAAAAACACTCTATTTAAATCGAACCAAATTATTTTATACTAAATCGAATCGGATCAAACTGAAAAGATTTTTAGGTATATATATGATTTTTGTATGATTTAGAAAAGTATATAAATTTTTTACTTTAGTAAATAAAAATTAAATAAAATAATTTTTTAAATCAAATAAAACTGATCTATAATTAAAAATCTTTAAAAATCTTTTTCGGTCTGATCCAATTCGATTTTTAGTATACATTAATTTGGTTTGATTTAAAAAGTATAATTTTTTTTTGTTTTCATTTCAATTTTATGAGTTGTCAAACCAAACTGAATAAAAGGTAGAAATTATACACACACACACTTTTAAAAATAATAGTGAAAATTAATTATAAAAATTAAATTTAAATTAATAGATATTAAGTCCATGTACTTTCATTTTTATTGAAATCAAGTCCTTGTACTTTGATATTTATTAAAATTGGATCCCTCGGTTATAACACCGTTATAATTAGGTAACTGAAAGACTCAATGTTAATAAAAATAAATGTACAGGGACTCAATATCAAAAACATGAAAGTACATGAACTTAAGAATGGGTTTTGCCATTAATAACTGACAAAAAAATAAACCAAGTTATTTGTAGAAAATAAACTACATTATCTTTGTTAATGATGATTGCAAATCTGTTTGTTTTTCATATGATTAAAAAAATATAAAAAATTCTATTTTTTAGAGGTATTATCAACAGTAATATTTCATACCCTTTGGACCCAGATTAATTCACTACAAGGGAGTCGATGCCCAATGGACCTGCTCATGGGCCTGGGTACCTGCCCAGGACCCCCCACAAAAACCCGGGACCCCCCACAAAAACCCGAGCCTGGGCAAGGAGTTTTTGACATAGGCCTGACCTGGCCCGAGCCCGATTTTAGCCCGCCCTATATATAATAAAGCCCGGGCCTAGCCCAGCTCAAACCGAATAAAAACCACCTATTAAAAAAATAGATATCTATGATTTGAAATGTAATGGGTTTGTCAAGATTTGAACCTTGGTCATTTTTATATACTACCAACACTATAACCAATTCAACCCACACTTAATCTTGTTATTTTATCAATGTAAAATAATTTTTATACAAAACATAAACATGCTTAGGTGGAAAATTGGCTTGTAAAATAGGAGGAAAATAAGGGATTCAGGCCGAGCCGAGCCCGGGCTTGAACATTTTATTTGGGCTCAGGATTGGGCCAATATTAAAAAATATTTTCGGGCTTCACGGGCTTGGGTTTCTTTAAAAAAAATAGGCTTGATTCGAGCCCGAATTTGAACAGGTCTAGTGCCCAACTATGGCTCATTTGAGCCCCTTGTCCTCTCCCAGCGAAGACGAGGCTCGAACTCAAGACCCCTCCCTAAAACTAGAAGGACTTTAACTATAACAACCTTCTCTGGTAGGGGTATGCAAAACTGAACCGGACCGAAAAATCGAACCGAACTAGTCATTTTTGGTTCGGTTCGGTTCTTATTTTCAATAATCTTCTAAATGTTGGTTCGGTTTGATTTACCGAATCGAACCAAAATTTAGGTTTAAAATCAAACCGAACTCCCATTTTAGCCAAAATCGAACTGAACCGAATTCATTTGGTCCTAACTAAGTATATTTTGGTTTGGTTTGCTTTCATGGTTTTAAAAAAATTCAAACCGAACTGAATCGATGCACATCCCTATTCTCTGGTATAAAAAATTATTAAAAGGAGAAATTTGATCTTGCATGATTGGCAAGATTTCCATTGGACTAGATAATTTTTGACACGATAAAATTTGCTTAGTTGGTAGCTACATTCTATGATATACTGTAACATGTCAAAAAGTTGTGATATATCTAAAATACTTCTAAAATTAGGATATATTTGAAATTTACATTAAAGTTAGGCACATTTTATTTATTATTACAATGAAAGATGGTGGAAGCTCAACATGGTGAGGAGTGGCGGACCTAGAATTTTCATGACTTTGTAAATGATTCCAATTTGTTAGATGTTCCTTTGCTAGGGAGATTTTTTACTTGGCAAAATTCAACTGCAAGTTCAAAAATTGACCGGTGATTTGTGTCTCATTTGGTTCTCACTACTTTGCCGAGCTTGGTTCTAAAAGCTGTGGAGAGAAAATTTTCTAATCATGTCACTCTTTTTTTCTCATCGGAAGAAGGCATTAATTGGGGCCCTAAGCCCTTTCGAGCCATCAACTCTTAGTGGGAACATAACAAATTTCCAGAGTTTGTTTCTTCCTCATGGTCGAAGATTTCTAATAAATTCTAGAACACCTCCATTATTTCAAAATTCCGTATTTGGAGAAGAATGCTATCAAAATGGAATCACGAGGAATTTGGTGACCTAAAAGTGAAAATTGATGAGATCCAGAATAGCATTGATCAAATGGAAAAATTATTAGACTCCAAAGACCGATCCCATGAGGAGTAGACAATTCTAAATTCCTTGAGTTCTAACCTGTGGCATTGGAATAGAATGCAAGAGTCCTTTTGGAAGCAGAAATCAAGATCAAACTAGACCAAGCTAGGGGATCAAAATACGAGGTATTTTCATTCATTAGCCTCTTCTCTCTACAAATTCAATCATATTACTTATATTTCTAATACACAGGAGATGATGACAAGTAGAGAAGATATCCATCGGCTAGTGATTGATTATTACTCAACTTTGTTCAATGGCATTGATGAGATTCCATATTCTCTTTTGAATTTGGAATTCAAGAAGATCTCAGCCCACCAATGCCAAGCTCTTACTTCTCCATTTTCTATGGAAGAAATCACTTCTACACTAAAATCATGTGATAGCAACAAAGCCCCTAGACCTGAAGGATTCAACGTTTTCTTCTACAAAAAGGTTTGGCACCTCATCAAGGAGGATACTTTTTTGATTTTTCAAAAATTTTACAGATGTGCTACTCTTCCAAGAGGCCTAAATAGTGCTTTCATGGTACTAATTCCCAAAATAGTTAGTGCTACTACGCTAAAGGACTACCATCCTATTAGCATGATCCATGGAGTGTCCAAGTTGATCTCCAAGCTCTTGGCTAATAGAATGACTTCTATCATGCCAGACTTGATATCTGAAACTAAAAATGGTTTTGTGAAAGGGAGACAAATCCATGATTGTTCCACGATTACTTCAAAAATTATCAATCTAGCTAGAAAACAACATCTTCGAATTCCTTTACTAAAACTTAACTTCCAGAAGGCTTTTGATACGGTATCCTGGACCTATATTTTGTAGGTTATGAAATCTGTGTTTTTTTTCCTACTGAATGAATTTCTTGGATTAAATGTATCCTCTCAATAGCCACCTTTTCAGTCTTGATAAATGGGAGTCCAACCACTCCTTTTTCCTTAGGTAGAGGTGTTAGACAAGGTGATCATATTTCTCCTTTTCTCTTTGTTATTGCAGTGGAAGGGCTTTGCAAACACCTAATGAAAGCAAAAATTTTGGGATTAATTTCTAGAATCAATCTTAATGATGGGATGGAGGAAACATCTCTTCTATAATTTGCATATGACACCATGATTTTCTTACCTTATGATTTGGAGAAGCTAGAATCATTGATCCAGATTCTACGCTGCTTTGAGTTAATTTCTGGTCTTAAAATTAACTATCATAAGAGTTCGATTGTATGAGTTAATGTCGACTCTCACTCTATTTATCTAACAGCTGAAAAAAGTAGGTGTACTTTAGATACCTTGCCTATGTCTTATTTAGGATTGCCTTTGACTACTAGAGCTTCATCTATGGGGCTCTAGGACCCTGTTGTTTCTAGCTTCAAAGGTAGACTCTCTAGTTGGAAAGGAAATCTTTCATCTAAAGCTGGCAGATTAACTCTGATCAGGTTGGGTTTTTTCAGCTTACCTGAATACTATATGTCACTCTTTAAATTACCTATCGAGGTACAAAAACAACTAGAAAGCTACATGATCAGATTCCTTTGGAAAGGAGATATAACATCTAGAGGGTTGTGCTAAGTTGCCTGGAATGTTGTTTGTAATTATTTACAAAATGGCAGCCTAGGTATTACTCCCTTGAACAACAAGAATGAAGCTCTCTTGACTAAATGGATTTGGAAGCTAAAAACCTCAAAGGATGGAATGTGGGCTAGAGTGGTCCATGCAAGTTCAGGTATTAACTGTTTCACCCTCTACTTCAGTAGTCCTTCCATTGCTTTTTCCTCCTTGTGGAAATTGATTTTTAATTTAACAGTGGGTAATCGAACTAATTGGGAGTACTTCATTTCAAAGATGAAACGCTTTGTCCAATCTAGGGAAAAAGTTCTTTTCTGGCATGATTGCTGGATCCTTGATACTCCTCTCTCGACCAGATTTCCACTGCTTTTTTCTATTGCTTGCAACCAATAAGATTCAGTCAATTCCTTCATTCATCAAGGTGCCCAATTTAAAAGGTGTATTAAAACCATAAAAGAGCATGAAATGAACCAATTTGATGACATTGTCTCTGAGTGGCAAAACAATCATAATCTAAACAATGATGCGCAACCTCACGAATTTACTTGGTCTTCTACTACCAATTTTAAAGTTCGTGGATTTGCCTACATGAATATTCACTCCCATGCTCCTATTTTTTCATATGATTTAGTGTGGAAAATTTTGATCCCCCCAAGATCAAATTCTTCTTATGGCAAGCTATGAAAGACAAGATTGCTACAGGTTCTTTTCTAGCTATCAGGTCTATCATATCTTGGGAGAACAGCTTGTGTAGCATATGTGGTTTGCGGGGAGATGCTAATCATATTATCCTGTGAAATGACCAAGAGGGGGGGGGGTGAATTGGTGCGGAATAGAAATTAAAAAAATTGCTTTAAAGAATGAACAAGAATTTATAGTGGTTCAGTCCCAACTTGACCTACGTCCACTTCTCCCAAAGACACTCTTTGGGGTTCCACTAACCACAAATAGAAAACAATTGAGATTTCAAGGCTATCTCCTACCTTTACAATGTGAGATTTACAAGGCTATCTCACTACCTTTACAATGAAGATTCCTAAGGCTATCTTCAACCTTTACAAATGAGTTTTCCAATGGCTAACTCAAAACCCAACCCTAGTG
>CANYLF011067850.1:0-13397 GCA_948193215.1 Bocquillonia castaneifolia
GAGTTAATATCATTAGTACAATGTAATGCAAGTTATTTGTGATTGGTATATGGTTTTCTGATAGTTTTTGGTCAAGTTTTGGTCTAAAAATTCATATTCTTTGTGTTCCCTCAGTCACGCACGCGATGGGGCCATCACCCACGCGATTTTGAGTCTAGTATGTTGAGTCTCTCTGTTTTATTGATCACGCCCGTGATCAAGACCATCACGCATGCGATCAAACCTAAAATTTTTTTCTAGCTCTCGGCTTCTTTGATCACGCCCGTGATCCTTCCCATCACCTATGTGACCGTGCCATCACGCACGTGATCACCTTGTCACCCACGTAAAGGAGCTTGTGCCCTGTTTTCTTCAAATTGTTTGTTTTTCCTTGTGGTGTTACATTGAAACAGTATCAGTTGAGAATAAGGAGATGGAGATTTAGAGGTTTCGGTTCGGGAATCAGCAAGGTGGTCATTTGAATGGCTAGATGCTTCAGTGCTATCTCCTTCCTCTGATTCAGACTCCTCTGCTTCTTGAGCTTCAGATGTAACTGCTTGATCTCTGACAGTTTCAAAAAGGTCTCCAAATTTAGTGGTTATATCTGCAAACACCTTTATTGTAATTTTTGCAATCTCAACTACTTTAGTTTCTTCAAATTTTGTAATTTCAGCTACTTTAGTCTCTCCAGACTTTGCAATATCAGCTTCAGATACTTCTGTTGCATTAGCTGCAGTAACAGGTGCTTCAGTTTCTTCTTTTTGAATCTCTTCATTCACAGTTGCAACAGTCTTAGCTATGATCTCTTCAGCATTCTTTTCTGTACTAGTTTGCTTCTCTTTCTGTGAGTCAGTATAACTCTGAGAACTAGCTTCAGTCTTAGCAATTTCAGTCTGTTAAGTGTCTTTAGGCATCAAGAAACTCATTTTCTACTTTAGTTTATTCACCTCTTCTTGACCAATGTCCATTAACTGGTTTACAGCTTGCTCAAGTCTATAAGTGACATTTGACTTGATCAGCTCCAGATCCAGTTTCAGCTTCTCTTTGACTTTTTCAAACTCTCCTTGCAGAGCATCAGTATTGTTTTTGACTGAGACCTTTATCTCCTTCTCTCCCAGCTCTTCTCTTGCCATTATTGCATCAATGTCCCTTTTGAAATATACAATGCCATCAAGTAGGAAGGTGACTTTCATTTCTGGTCTTTTCAGCAGGCTGCTCATAAGTAAGGCCTGCTTCTTATTCTTCTTCTTCTTCTTCTTCTTCTTCTTCATCATCAAAAAACTCAATGTGAATTTTCTTTGAAGATTTTTCTAGCCTCTTTGCTATCAGCTTTGATCTGTAGCTTCCTGCAACTTGCTTCAACTTCTGTTCAATTTCAACTTGCTTTTTCTTTTCTTATTTTCTCTTCTTTGCTTCCTCTCTTTTTCTTTCATTTTTTTATTTCTTTTTCTCTCTGTTTTTCTAACATCTCTATTTTTCTTTTTAATTCTTCATCCTCTTTTCTTTTTCTCTCCTCTTCTTCTTTTTTCTTTCTCTCCTCTTCTTATCTTTTTCTCCCTTCTTCTCTTCTTTTTCTCTCTTCCTCTCTTTTCTTTTGTTTTTCCTCAGCTCTCCTTTTTCTCTCAATCTTAATTTTCTCTTTTCTTAGTTTATCTAACATAGTCATTTTAACAGCTAACCCACCAATAAGTTGTTGAGCTTCAGCCATTAGCTGAGCTAAATCAATCACAATTTCTTCCTCAGGAGTCTCGCTACCCTCCTGATCAAACTGAACTTCCTCTTCAGCAACAGATTCAACATTAACAGGTTCATCAGGTAACAGAACATCATCATACTTTCTAAAGTAAGTGTTATTTTTCTTTATGGCTTTAACCAGCCCAGCCACAAAATTCTTATCAATCCAGCTATCTCTATGAACATCTTTCGAGAAACTTGCAACTAGATTCACTCCTAGGTACTCAAACAACACAGTCAACTTCATTCCATAAGGGAGGCCTCTATTACTTCTACTAGACCCAAGACCTAGAAAATAGTAAAACATAATGTAGCACAAGTTAACCTTTTTCTATTTCAGAACATGCCATAGAATGCAGACATCAGTGGAGTTAACATTATCAAGGCTTCCTAGCCTAGGTGCTATGTAATTGGTCAAAGACCTATGAATGATCTTTTCAGGAAAATCAAGGGTTACAACAGTTACATTTTCTTTGTCTTCGAGGTCCTCATTGAGAGAGATTTCTTTCTTTGCTTTGAGCTCATCATACTCAGAACCAACTTCCATGGACAGACCAATCTTGACTCCTTCATTTGGAATACCATAAGCTTCAACAATCATATCCAGCGTTATCACATACTTTTTCCCTTTGATAATGGTTGAAAAAGTATGTGCCTTATTGTCTTCAACTTTGATCTTCTCATAAAATTGTCTGACCAGAGTCTCAAAGACAGGTTTTTGAATCTGAAAACCTATCCATCCTTGAAAATCGAAAAGAACCTTTAATCCAAATTTCTCTTTTTTGAAGAACTTCCAATCAATATATCTAGGAGGGATTAGTTTTGATGATGATGCTTCTTTCTCATCTTTCTTTGCCCTTTTCGACGTTTAAGCCCTTGTTTTGGTTGCTGGAGTAACTTCTACTTCTTTTCTCTTCACCATTTTACAAAATAACACTGAATCCTTTTTCGAGAGATGAAATGATTTAGGGTTTTTGAAGTTTTTTTTTTTAGTTTCAGGTTTTAGGAGATAGAAGAGATTTTAAAGAGATGGAGAGAGATAGGTCTTTTTAAGAGTTTTTGGGAGGATTGAGTAAAGGACATCGTTTAGAAATTAAATTCTATACCGTTATCTTTGCTCTGTCAGGGTTTTTATCTCCCTAGCCTCAATGAAACCTTTTCAAATTACCTGTCAGACTCAATTTTTGCCACGTGGTTATCTCCTTTAGGATTTTCTGTTTTCAGCTTCTAGACAAATACCACACTCAAGAAAAAGAGTTAGAATAAAATCAGAACTTTTAAAGAGATATGAGTTAAGAAAAGATTGAGTCCTTATCAAAAAGAATGGAAAGATATATATATTTTTATATTTTGAATATTTCAATTTTTAATTTTGAATATTTGAAAACATAAAATAAAGGAAACAAAATGTAGAAAATCACATATGAGAAAATAATGCAATAATACAAAAATGACCCAAAAAAAAAATGCAAATTTGAGTTTCAAGATGTTTGAAGCTATTGATCAAGCTTCAAAATACCAAGCTCTCTTCTGATTCTGCAAAAGGTTTCCTCATTGAGGGGTTTACTGAAGATATCAGCTAATCATTTTTCTGTGGAAACAAAGATCATTTCAATGCCATGGTTTTGAATTTGGTCATAGATGAAATGATGTCTTATTTCAATATGCTTTGTGTGTGAATGCAAAACAAGATTTTTGCTCAAGCTAATAGCACTTGTATTGTCACATAAAATTGAAATTTTAGAATAAGTCATGCCAAAATCTTCCAATTCTTACCTAATCCAAAGAATTTGTGCTACACAGCTTCCAGTAGCTATGTACTTAGCTTCAGCAGTGGACAGACTGACTGAAGTTTGCTTCTTGCTGTTCCATGAGACTAAAGCTTGTCCTAGAAACTGACAGCTTCCAGATGTGCTCTTTTTATTCACATGACTTCCTGCAAAATCAGCATCACTATACCCTACTAAATCAAGTGTGGTATCTTTAGGATACCATAGACCTAAGTCTTGGGTTCCTACAAGATAACAGATTATCCTTTTAACAGCAACAAGATGTGATTCTTTGGGGTTAGCTTGAAAACGTGCACAAAGACAAACACTGAAATGAATATCAGGCCTACTTGCTGTGAGATAGAGTAATGAGCCTATCATACTTCTGTATAGCTTGCATTCAATTAATTTACCTTTTTCATCCTTCTCCATTTTGATTGTGGTACTCATTGGTGCCTTGCTTTCTTTAGCTTCAGTCATCTTAAATCTCTTTATCGGCTCCTTTAAGTACTTGGATTGGTTGATGAAAATCCCATCTTCAAGTTGTTTGATATGAAGTCCAAGAAAGAAACTGAGTTCCCCCATCAGGCTCATCTCAAACCCATTTTTCATAAGAGTGCTGAATTCTTTGCAAAGCTTTTGTTGAGTTGACCTAAACACAATGTCATCCACATAGACTTGAACCACTAGTATCTCATCTTTGTGAGTTTTGGTAAATAGGTTTTTGTCTACCTTTCCTCTTTCAAAACCATTGTCAAGCAGAAATTTGCTTAGTCTCTCATACCAAGCTCTAGGGGCTTGCTTGAGTCCATAGAGTGCTTTGGTCAGACTAAACACATGGTTTGGATAAGTGAGATCTTCAAATCCAGGAGGCTGCTCCACATAAACTTCTTCTTTGAGAAATCCATTCAAGAAGGCACTCTTGACATCCATTTGATAGAGAAGGAAGTTTTTATAGCAAGCAAAGACACACAGTATTCTAATAACTTCAAGAGGTGCTACTGGTGTAAAGGTTTCTTCAAAGTCTATTCCTTCTTCCTGGTTATATCCTTTAGCCACAAGTCGAGCTTTGTTTCTCACAACATTCCCTTGTTCATCAAGTTTATTTTTGAACACCCACTTAGTTCCAATTACCGGCTGATCCTTGATTCTGGGTACTAGATGCCATACTTTATTTCTTTCAAACTGATTCAGCTCTTCTTGCATAGCAATAATCCAATTTTCATCTTGTTGAGCTTCACTTATTATCTTAGGTTCAATCTGAGACACATAAGCCACATTCCCCATTAATCTTTTGAGCTCTTGTCTTGTTGTGACTCTACTTGAAGGATTTGTCAAAAGATTCTCTGGTGGATGATATCTGTGATATCTCCATTCTTTAGGCAACTCATTAACTTCATCTTGTTGTCCATTCTGTTGAGCTTCAGCTTCAGGAGTCACCTCTTGATTAGCTTCTTGTTCCATTTCTTGTTGAGTCTGAATACTCTCAAGTTCAACCTGTTCATCATTGTTTTCTATAAGAATTTCTCAAACATCTCCACTAGACACATTTTGGTAAGCTTCTTTGAAGATAACATGAATTGACTCTTCAACAACGAAAGAGCGCTTGTTAAAGACTCTATATGCCTTACTTTTTTCAGAATAACCGAGAAAATTACCTTCATCACTTTTAGGATCAAATTTACCAAGCTGAGTCTTATCATTGTTGTGAATAAAGCACTCACATCCAAAGACTTTGAAATAACTCACAGTGGGTCTCTTGCCTTTCCACAGTTCATATGGAGTTTTCTTCACTATAGGTCTGACTAGTGCTCGATTCTGAATGTAGCAAGCTATGTTGATAGCTTCAACCCAAAAATATTTTGGGAGATTAGCTTCATTCAGCATGGTTCTTGTCATTTCCTGGAATGATCTATTTTTCCTTTCTATAACTCCATTCTGTTGTGGAGTTCTTGGAGCTGAGAAATTATGACTGATTCCAAACTGGTCACAGATTTGCTCAAAAGATTTGTTGTCAAACTCTCTTCCATGATCACTCTGAAGAGCTAATATGTTTTATCCCTGCATGTTTTGAATCTTTTTGCACAAACTGGTAAATTTGTCAAAAGCTTCATCCTTATTTTTCAGAAACAATGTCCATGTGAATCTAGAATAATCATCAATGATCACAAATGCATATGTTTTTCCTCCTAAACTTCATGGAGTAACAGGTCCAAACAAGTCAAATTGAATCAATTCTAAAGGTCTAGTGGTTGAGACTGTTCCTTTAGACTTGAAAGATACTTTGGTTTGTTTTCCAAGCTGACATGAATTATAAACAGTATCCTTTTCATACTTCAGCTTAGGAAGACCTCTCACAAGATCAAGCTTAGATAGCTTAGATATGATATGCATAGATGCATGACCTAATCTTTTATGCCACAGCCAATTTTCATGGTCAATTGAATCTAAACAGAAATTACTTACTTGAGCTTCATCAAAGTCAATCACATATATGTTTTCTTGTCTCTTACCAACAAACACAGTCTGACCATCCTGGATACTTTGAATCTCACAGTGGTTAGCTTTAAAGATTACTCTGAAATTCTTGTCACAAAGTTAACTCACACTTAGAAGATTGAATTTGAGATCCTGTACTAATGACACATCACTGATTGTTGGACTTGAGCCAATCGAGCTTGAGCTAATGATTCTTGATGTACTGCTATCCCCGAAACTCACTGATCCTTTATTTTTCGGTTCTAATCTAGTGAACAAAGATTTGTCCCCAGTCATGTGCCTAGAACAAGCACTATCCACATACCATTCGTTCAGCTTCTGCTACTCCTCAGGCATACCTGTAAGGAATCAGTTAGTTTTAGGTACCCAAGCTGAGTTGGGTCCTGATTGGTTAGTTTCAACATTCTGTGACAACATTTTTGGCCTCTATTTAAGTGTGTATCCTTGTTTGTTTCTTTTGTATGCACAGTTCTTCACAGTATGACTAATATGATTGCAGAAGAAACATATTGCATTTGACTTGTATGAATGATATGCAGGTTTTGGTAAGAATTTTCTTGAATGATCAGCTTTGAAAAACTTTTGCACATATTGATAAACTTTCGGGCCAGATTCTTTGCAAGTGCTAGCATTTCCTAAACCAGCATTGAATCCATTATAGCCTAATCCTATCCTATCATTGGGAATAAGTTGATTGCCTAATAATACATCCAGATTTTGTCTGCCATTGGAAAATCTTTCAAGGTCTTTTATGAGAGAATCAATTTTCTTTTGTAAAACTTCATTTTCTTGAAAAGTTATCATGTAAACATCTTGATTTAATTCAACTTGTTGCTTAGCTACATCAAGATCATTTACAGCTTTCAAAAGTTTCTTTTCAATCTCATTATACATCTCAGTAGCTTTTCTTTCTTTTTCAACAAGATCCTCATAGGTACTGGTTGAGACACAACAAATATGAACTTGTTTACCGATTTCAAGCTGTCTACATTTCCTTTTTAACGCAACATACTTCTTAGCCATTCTTTCATATTCATGATAAAGTTCCAGCATAGCATTTTGCAAATTTTCAGGAGTTGCAAGTTCAGGGAAATTTACCTCAGCTTTAGACGATTCTGGTTCAGATATTTGAGTCTTTTCCTTGCTAGCTTCAGATTTGTCAGCTTCAATCTCTTTTGCCATTAAACAAAGGTTTGCCACTCTTCAGGTTCAATGCTTCCTTCTAAATCTGAGCTTTCACTTCCACTCCATGTGACTGCCAGAGCTTTCTTTGTCTTCTCCTTTTTCCCTTTCTTCTTCAGTTTCAGGCAACTAGTCTTGACATGTCCTGGTTTGTTGCATTTATAGCAAATAATTTCACTACCATCTTTCTTGTAGTCAGGTTTGGACCCCAAAAATTTCTTCACATTTTTTCTATATTGCTTTCCTCCTCTTTTGAACATTCTCTTAAATTTTCTAGTGATAAGAGCAACATCTTCTTCTTTAATGCTTGAGTCTGAGTTCTCAACAGCTTCAGATTTGAGAGCCAAATCTCCTTTCTTCTTTCTGACTCCTAAAGTTGATCCCTTTTCTTTGTCTTTCATCATAAGCTCGTGTGCTATTAGTAAACCAACAAGCTCGTCGTAAGATAAGGTGTTAAGATTCTTAGCTTCAGTGATTACTGTTACCTTGGTCTCTCATTTTGTTGGCAAAGATCTCAGCAACTTCTTGACTTGTTCATTTTCTGGAACATCTCTTCCATAGTTTTTCAGGGTATTAACAATCTCAGAGAACCGATTGTTTAAATCCTGAATGGTTTCTTCTGGTTTCATAGTGAAGAGTTCATAGTCCCTCAACAACATGTTGATCTTTGACTCCTTGACCTGGCTTGTTCCTTCATATGTCACCTGAAGCTTATCCCAAAGTTGTTTGGCTGACTTGATATGAGAGAGATGATTATACTCAGATATCTCAAGGGCACAGTGAATGAAATTCAGTGCCTTAGCATTGACAGAAATTTCTCTTCAATGGGCATCGGTGTACTCATCTTCAGTAGCATCTCTTATAGTGCCATCTATACCAACAATCTGAGGAGTTTGTGCTCCATTGTGAATGACCTTCTAGCAATTTACATCAGCAGCTTGAATGAAGTTAATCATCCTATTTTTCCAGTACTCATAATTAGCTCCATTTAGAAGTGGAGGTCTAACAGTTGATCCTCCATCAGTAGCTCCACTGAGATTGTAAAACACATTCTGGTTGTTACCACCTAGTCCACTACTACTAGCCATAGTTCCTCTTTAGAAAAAGAAATAACAAGCTTTTTGAAGAGCCTGCTTTGATACCAATTGTTGGTCCTAAGGCTAGTCTCAAGAGGGGGGGGGGGGGGGGGTGAATTGAGTCTATTTAAAATTTTTAAGTCTGTTTGTTTTGAAGATAAGATTATTTGAAACTACTCATTTAATAAAAACCTTTAACAAACTAATTTTTAATTTTTAAGAGTATATCTATAGATTGAAAAACATTTTAACAGATCTGAGAGTATTTTAAAATACTACTAAATATTAAAATGTGAAACTGAGAGAACAGACTGAAACTAATCAAAGAAAAGTAAAGAGAAAATATGATACTCAGAGATTTATAGTGGTTCGTCGTAAGACTACATCCACTACCTAAGATCGGCAACCTTAGGATTTCACAACTTCACTATTCTCTTTTGCAGGACCAGAGAAAACCTTTCAATACAGCCTATAGCTTCACACAGATTTTCAATAGCTTCTGCAAACTATACAAGTATTGACAGGGACTTGCTAACCTATGAAAAGAAAGAATAAAAAGTATTTTAAGATCTCTACATACTCTGATTACAAGCTCTATGGGTTTGATTGAGAGAAGATAATGAAATGATTCATGCTCAATTATGCCACACTATTCTGTTATGCTCAATTTCTGCTCAATGTTCTTTCATCTCTCTCTTTTATGAAAATGCAGAGTAGTGTGTAAATATAGTGCTCAAAGGATGCTTCTAGATCTGTTGCCCTAATTGACGAAAATACTTTAGTGTCCTTATCTAGAATGAGACAGCTATGCATTATGAGACAACAAGAAGAATGCAGATGATAATGGAAGAAAAAATTCTCCTAAAAACAAGGAAACATGCATAACAAATTTTGTCTTATTCCTAACTGCCAGAAATAACAGTTTTAGCTTTATATGTTGACTATTTTTGAACTATGCACAGAAAACGACACATAAAATGTAACAATGCATTTTCTCAATCATCCCTATAAAAATTCTAGAAGAAATTTACGGTTACACAGAGAATTAGTGTATCACTGGTCTCGTCAGCTTGAGACTCAGTCTTGCTTCTAGATACCATAAGCTTGAGCATCAGTCTGATCTCTTTGTTCCTTTAGTCTGGACTTCATTCTGCCTTCTTGATCCTTTAAGCTTGAAGCTTAATACCCGATTCTTGTGCTTGTGTTTTTGCTTCCCCTGTCTTATAGACTCAAACACCAGCTTCAAGAACTTGGTACTATGTCTAAGTTGATCAGCATTAAAAATTAAGGGTTGCTATCCATTAGCCAACATGATGTGATCTTTGCCTCAAACTTCTTTCTTGGCAAGGATCTCAAAATCTTCTTGTTTACCTCTCCCGGGCTATAGACCTTGCCAAGCTTCCTTAGACCTTCTACCAACGCTAGAAGGCGGTTAGTGAAGGTAGTGACGTTTTCATCGGTCAACCACTTGAAGGTCTCATATTGATAGACAAGGGCTCTATCCTTTTGTTATTTACGTCGGTTGTGCCTTCATGATAGTTTGCCAATGTATTCCATATAGCATGGGTGGTTGTACAATGTTGAACCCTAGCACACTCCTCTCTTGATAAAGAATCAAGAAGAATGGCCAAGGCTCTATGATTCTTACCATTGATCTTCTTGTGTGCATCGACCAAATCTTTTCTTTCAAGAGTTATTGTCACCTCTCCTACCTTTACTGTTGGTGGAGTCCATTCTACAAGAATTTGCTCCCAAACATCGATTTGGTCACTATCCAAATAGCATTACATACGTAACTTCCAATAAGGATAGTCACTTCCATCGAAGTAAGGTCTCAAGCTTGAAATACCTTCAACCATAGACATCTTGAAGATCTTTTACTCCCACTTAAGGTATTGATGCGCAACAAGGCTCTTATACCAACTGAAATACCAAGAGGGGGGTGAATTGGTGCGGAATTAAAAAATTAGAAGATTAAAGAAAGAGTTTAGATGAACTAGAATGAACACAAAAGAAGTTTATAGTGGTTCGGACCTAACTTATCCTACATCCACTCTCCCAAAGACCTCTTTGGGGTTCCACTAAACCACAATGGTTATACAAGAGATTTCAAGGCTAACCCAAACCTTTACAATGAAGATTTCAATAGGTTATCTTCAACCTTTACAAGAGAGTTTTCTAATGGCTAACTCAAAACCAACCCTAGTGTTTCCCAACTCACAAAGAATTGACACTAGTAGAAGGATAACTAATTCACTCAACCCAAGCAACAAATGCTCTAGAGTTCTAGCTACCCAAAAGCAAATAAAGAATTAATTACAAAGTGTGAGAAATAAATTTGCAAGAGTTTGGCTATCAAAGAATTAATGTCCTTAGTTTAGGGACATTTATGAAGGGTATTTATAGCAAAAATACCCAAAACTAGTTGTTGGAAACAACCCTATACTTGTCTCCCATGACTAGTTGCTTTTGCATTGAATGCACTGAAATCTGTTAGATTACGGGCACGAGATTCATAAAGCTGTCCAACGGCTAGTTTCTTCTCAGATTTCCCCTAGAATCGCGGGGGCGATTTCTTTGACCGCGCGCTCGGCCTAATGACGCAGAGGATGCTTCAAAGAAGGCTTCCTGTTTGATTGAATCGCCGGGGTGATTCACTCTGTCGCCGGTGCGATATAGAGAACCAGAGTTCCCTTCAGAACTAGCCTCATGTTCCATTAAATCGCAGGGGCGATTACCAAATCGCGGGCACGATATAATGCCACGGACGCGATTTGCCTTATCACGGGCGCGATTTATAGGTATTCTTCCAAAACTAGTTTTTGCTTTATGAGAGGTAACCTATACACTTGGGAACTTAGTTAGACAAAGCTGAAAGGTTGTTAAACTCAAAATAAGATGGATTGATGCCACTAAGGCCAACATAAGCAAAATAAGATTAGATAAAAATTATAGTACAAATTCATTCAAAATTATTAAAATTAAAAAATTATTAAATTTACACTTATATTTAAAATGATTAATAAACTTTTACAATTCCGATTAAAAAATTTGAGTTTAATTGATTGTTAGGTGATGTTTGGTTAAAATTTTAATGAAATTCAAAATTGTATTATGATGGTAAAATTTATGATGAAATTTTATTAAATTTGTATTTTATGTTTGAATTTATTTGATTACAAGGCCCAAATAAAACCTCAATGAAATTTGACATCCACTAAAAAACACACAAGACTATATATTTACGGGTGGTAGGAGGATCGTAAAATCATTCCAGCAAGTTGAGATGAACTCAAGATTGACACGTCTTTTAATTTATTTAAGTTCGTTTATGAATATAAAAAGTAAAATTTGATTTTATTTTTCAGCTCATTAAAATTTCGAATAGAACTTGAGAAAGGAAATAGGATCAGCTTGGTATATTAATGAACTATTTTTTTTATTTTATGTTGCTGTACAATAATTTTTTTCTATTTATAATTTTTAGATTTTTAAAAGATGGAAGTTAAATAAAAATATATAACTTAAATTAAATACATAAGTTTAGAATTTTTATAGGTTAAATTTTAAATTGATCGAGCAAATATTTTTAACTTGATATTGCAAAATGAATTATGCGGATCAAACTTATACTTTTATATATATTATGAAGTGAACTTCAACATAAAAGGTAAAAAAATAATTACAATTCAAAATTATTGAACTACTAATATAAAATAATTTGACTAATAACATATAAGTTCAAATTGGGTCGGATGATTTTCACCCATAATTGGTGGCAAAGGAACTAGCTACATTTGAAACTGTAGCTTCAAGTTTCTTGCAAGAAAAAAAAAAACAACTACAACATATAATACAAATAGCCAATTTTAAGAAAATTTTAACAATTAAGGAGTATTTTTTTTTTACCTAATTAATAAGATATGGTATATTATAACATGAATCATCTTCACTACATTTCTTTTATAGAATTGACTAATAAGATTTTAAAGATTCATTCTAATAAGATTTTCATTAGTCAGTTTTTTTTAATGATCATTAGTCAGTTTTAGTGATTTATATTTTATTTAATAAAAACTAAACTAAAATATAAAATATAATAGTTTACTGCATACTTTTGTATATTTAATATGAATATAAAAATTAATACTTATTTGGTAGATAAAAATTTATTAATAAAGATTGTAAATTGATCTTCAGATTTCAACAATTGAATTTACATTCTAAAACAAAAATTAAAAGGAAATAAGCTTATTAAAAATATATGGTTTTGACTTGCTTAAAATTTGTAAGTGAAACTTGTATGTCGAATATTTAGGCTCTTAGTAGACAGCTGAGATATGTAACATTTTCTCATCTCAAACATTCAGCTAATGTTGTAGTTCATTGCTTAGGTAAGATGACGTTAACAATGCCAAACCCCTGTAATGTTTGGCTGTCTAACTTTCCTTCAGAAATTATTAGCATAGCCTCATATGATTTAAGTTAATGAAATCTCTATTTTCATCTAAAAAAAATTAAACAAAGTTCAATTTAAATATAAAATTTTGACATTCAAAGTTTCCTCATAAATATGTAATTTTAGTATTAATTTAATAATAATTTAAGCATATGAAAGACTAAGTCAAAAAGGGATTTTGTTGATTTGTTAGTGCAATTTAAGTATTTATGGAGAATATAAAAATCACTTCAACAAAAAGCAATTAAAAGGAAATAAGCTTATTAAAAATATATTGTTTTGACTTGCTTAAAATTTGTAAACTCATTTCATGTAACAACCCGAAATAAATACATTATAGTAAGGATTTAAGTACATAATAATAGTAAATAATCTTAAATTAAAATCCAAATAGGAATTCCTTCCAAGAATTTTTTTTTTTCAAAATTTGGGTAACAACGATCGTTGTTAAAAGAGCAACGATCGTTGTCAAATGTACAACGATCGTTGTTAAAAAAGCTTTGATAGTTGTGAAAAGCATGAAAATGGCCAAACGTTCCAGTAAGATACACGAGCTCCTGGGAATCAACAACGAGCTCGTTGTTAAAACAGCAACGATCGTTGTGAACAGTGCAACGATCGTTGTGAACCAAAAATCACCCAAACGAAATTTTTGAATAAAAATCACAGCTTAAAAACAGTATTTTTGACTTTTCTCTG
>CANYLF011068236.1:0-11478 GCA_948193215.1 Bocquillonia castaneifolia
ACTAACAATTATTAATGGTTGTTCTTTCTAAATTTTTTTACTGAGATAGTTTGTATACACTTAGATTATTATTAATAAATCAAAAACACTTTCTTTTTACATTCATACCCTTTGTTTGACTTATAATTTTATTGACTATCATATCCTTATAAATGGTTATAATTAATTTTTTTAAATACTTCTAGTTTAATTGTATATTTTTTATCATTATAAATTTAAAAATATTTAATGAAAAAATTAAAATTTTCAGTGACTAGAGTTATCAAACAGATTATTAAATTCAACACTTAAAATTTTCAACATTTATCATATTCAACACTTAAAATTCAGTATTTAATTTTTCAGCACTTAATTTTCAGTTTTATCAAACAGCACCTTAATAAACTCTTATAAAACCACTTTTAATTTGTAAAAATCAATAATTTTCCTTAAATTTTTTTTTGATAATTTAGCAATGGTGAATCTCAAACTCAAGACCTTTCACTCCTATGTACCCACATGGTAGTACCAATCTTAGAATTATTTTAAAAACTAAATAAAACTTAAATTAATTTATTCAAATTTTAAAAGAATTTACAAAAATTATAAATAAAATAATAAAGACATTAAAATATGTTAAAAAATATAAATAAATACAAATAAATTTATAAAATTGCCAAAAAAATAGTCTAATAAATTATCAAAAAAATACTTGTTGGTACAAAATTATATCAAATTATTTGATGCTATTATTGATATTTTTAAAAAAGTACAAAAATCTCACAAAAATCATAAAAAGTTATTAAAATTACTTAAAATTTTAAAAATAGTAAACAATTTATACAATGTAATATTTTTTGTTATCATATATAGAATAATAAATGAATTAAATTTTCTAAAGTTGTAGCGATAAAATTATTTTTACTTAATAAAAACCAATAAAATTTCTTATAAATTATTAAAAAATTAATAAAAATATTTCTCACAAAGTACACAAAACTAGCACATAATCCGGTTATCAAAATAATTTTTATATTTTTATAAATTATTAAAAAAATAAATATATATATATATATTGCTAGATGGTACCCACAATGGTCGTCGTGTGGGCCTTAATCGCTGATGAGTTTGATTGTTACAACAACACATGGCCCTCATGCACCGCCGCAAAAGTGCTAAATAACGGTCCTCTGTAGTATCATGTGATATCCACTAGTCCTCTAACGTATTGAGCATTTAAAAAAGTTTGGAAAAATCCTAGCCGCCTCCATCTTTTTTCTCTAAAAAACTCTTTGCTCTTTTCTTGTTTGGAGCTGTCATCGGCTCTTTCACCGATGATAAGCCCCCTTTTAGGTCTATTTTCTTTTGTTTATTTCATCATTTAGTATGGGTTGGTTCTCTCTTTATGAGATTTTTGTTTGTCTTCTTTTATGTGGGAGTTTTTCTTTTCCTCTTTTTGTGGGAGTTCGATCTAATCTGTTATGGATCAAGGATTGCAGGCTGCAGGGGATCGATGTGGAGTTGGATTGTCTTAGCGTGGTGAAGGCAATCAGATGTCAAGAGGAAAATAAATAGGAATTTTATTTGTTAATTTCTGATTGTATAATGACTTTTAAAGAAATAAAGGGTTGTATTCTTTCTCTTTGTTCATTGATCCGTGAATATGTTTGCTCGTAGACTAGTAAGAGGATCGTTTTTTTTGTCAGATCCTCAAGAATGTTGACATATCTTTTAATTTATTACAATGATATTACAGTTTTCTAAAAAAAATTATTGATAGCGGCCAGTAAAATAAAAATAAAAATAGCGCATAAAATTTTCAAAATATATTGAAATGCAAATTGCCATGAGATCGACGAAATTTATATATCCATCTGAGATGGGAAAAGAAATGTCCAAGAACGTAAATGTGATTGTAAATGTGAAATTGACTTGAAATTATTTATCTTTTTGATATATATTTTTAAGTTTTTAAAAAATGTTTCACTAAATATAATTCAAGTTGTAAAATTTCTCAAAATAAAAATTCATTCTTATCCAATAAAAATTCATTGTGGTGTGTATAATTCATTAAGTGACCAGTGTTCATTGCATTTAATTGTATGCAAGTC
This sequence comes from Bocquillonia castaneifolia, assembly GCA_948193215.1. Classification (NCBI taxonomy): domain Eukaryota; kingdom Viridiplantae; phylum Streptophyta; class Magnoliopsida; order Malpighiales; family Euphorbiaceae; genus Bocquillonia; species Bocquillonia castaneifolia. Next base: position 2,091 of record CANYLF011068236.1, read on the forward strand.
TTTCACTAGTTAATGTTGTAACTGCATTTGGCGGGAAAATAGATTCAATAAACAAGCCGGTAAGACCGTATGACAGGACCGGATAAAAAATTGCTGCATTAGTGAGTGGTGGATGTTAACAAATTGGAATGATTGGTATAGCTTTTAAGTTGGGCCAACGGTGACTTCTTTTCACTTACTATATTTTTGTTTGTGTTTATCACCACTAGATAATAATAATAATAATATATTAGATAATAATAATAATAATAATAATATAAAGTAAAAACAAAATAGGCATAAAATCAAGTTATCATAAAAAATACTCGTAAATATATACTATGTGGACTTAAGGTGCAGTCTATGATAATTTTATAAAAAAACAAAGTTTTACTTTACTATTAGATTATTTAATACTATCTCCGTCCAACAAAACTTACTTAATTTGATCAGTTTTTGATATCTCAAAAAAATTGCTAAATTTTAATATTTATCATTTAATTTTTCTTATATGCCCTTATTAATGGTAATTGTGAAAATTCTAATGAAATTTTCCTTTTTTCAATTAAAGGATAAAAACGAAAAAACACGAGACATTTATTATTTTTCTTAATCTTGATGGAATGGTCAAATTTAGCAATTTTTATGAAACGGAAATAGCATATTTTAATTCAATTGTGGTTAAGATAAAGTAAAACTAAAGTAGATTTATGAGATGGAGATAGTATAAATTATTTTAAGATGAATTCCTCTGGATTATAAGAAGCAGTCCATATTAAAAAAAAAAAAGGAAGTTAATCTAATGAAAAAATAAATAAAGTACAAATAAAGTGAATATATATAAAATCAAGTAGCCATACAAAATCCATGGAATAACGCATAACAAAATCAAAGCCTTTAATATCATCAAAAATATTTTCAGAGATGGACATCAGATCCATGACCAAGTAAAAAGCATACAAAGTAGAAAAAAATCCTATCCATTACTTTCTCTCTCTAAAAAAAAACTCTTTTTCTTTAGTTTTTCATTTGGAGCTGTCGTCAGTCTTTCCATCGATGATAAGCCCCTTTTAGATTTATTTTCTTTGCTTTTTCACAATAATTTGGATATTTTCATCCAATAAATCTATTAGTATAGGTTGTTTATTCTCTCTTTATGAGAGTTTAATTTTTTCCCTTCTTTTGAGGGAGTTTTTCTTCTCCTCTTTTTGTGTGAGTTCTATCTAAGTTTTCAATTGAAGATTTTCATAACTATACTATACAACGAGATATGGATCTCTGTTATTTTAAAGATATTAAGTTATCGAAGATTTTACATGACAGGATTACAGTCATGTTCTTAGAGTTGAGCAGAAGTGTTATTAGTAGTATAGGTGATTTATCTTTCATTGATATATTAGATTATGCTGATGTTTTATTTGTAGATACCGTATGATAATTTATTAATGAAACTTGATACATTTTTTCTAAAAAAAATATTTACAGAGATAAAAAAAATTTTTAAACAAGTATTGACCGTTGGGTTCAAGATTTGAACGGGCACAATTGAGCCGTTGACATTTCTAAACTTCCCAGCACAATTTTTTTAATTTTGAGGGTAAAAACTAAAAAAGAACAGTAAGAAAGGACGGTCCTTTTATTCTAACTAAATTAATTTTTTATGATGGAATGGGAGGGCAGAGAGAGAGGACAGTCCAATTTAATAAAAGAATAGAAACAAGTGGGGGAGTTTATAAAAAGACATTATGAAAGGGACATGATATTTGAGATGGGTTTTTTCTTTCTTTCGGCGGGAAATTCAAAAAAAAATTTGCGGGAAAAACAAGCAAAGGCAGGCAAGGCAACTAGTAAGTAGACAAAGAAAGAAATCCACAAATATATTTGCAGGCAACTACTTTGATTATTTGACACGTACATTTAATTTTAAAAGGAAATTGTGAATGTTTGATAAAAATTGGAATGGCTGACCCATTGCCTAAACAAGAGGAAGTGAGTGTAGTTTTTGTGCAGGCTAGCCGGCTGACCCATGTCCCCACCCCCCACCTTCCTTCCAAATACTGTTCTTGTCTCCATATGCTCCCGGCCTCCACACGCACTATATGGCGCATCTCTCTACAATCAAACCATGTATATAACCCGTGACGGATTAATAGTTAATGATATTCCCTTCCTTTCAAATAATAGGATTGTTTTTCACATGTTTTTCTTTAAGCATTATTAATTGTTCACTTTTTAATTATATCTTTTATCCGGTCTAAAATTATATGCATTTTTAGACAAACACAATAATTAATAAAATTAGATTTTCTAGGTAAAATTATTTATTTTTTCTAAAATATCCCCGGCAAAACTTTAAAAATGATTAATGAATCAAAATATATAACATTAATTGAGAATTTTTAGGTAATAAATATGGTGTTTTCGGTATTGTGAAGATATGTACTCCCCTCGTTTTAAAATAATAGGTTTGTTTCTCACTTTTATTTGTCACATAATATAGGTTTATTTCTCTTTTTAATGGTACATCATTTATTGCTCTTTTTTCCTATTACATCATTTATTGCTCTTTTTCCTATTATACTCCTTCTACTTTACATATTTATCAACAATAATTGTTAACATTCTAGACCGGAATGTTCCAATAAGGGCATTTTGTGTAACTTATGAATTGAAAAATGTATGAATTAAGAGTTGATGAATAATTAATATTTATCAGAAAAATAGATAAAGTTAAATTAAAGGATGAATATGCCCATATTGGGATGTCCCAAGTTTGGACGTTAAACATCATTCATTTATCAATTGATGCACATTAAATAATATGTAATATTTAATGCTTACGAAGAATATTAAGTAATTCTTCATGCATTAACTATCAATTTCTTGCTTGATTCATTAGCAACAACGCTTGAGGTTAAGGTTTTTTTATTAAGTGAGGGTGAATGATGCGGTGCATTTTTTATAGGTTCTAAAATTTTATATGTTTTTATTATTTTAATATTTTTAGATATTATTTGATATTATCTTCATTGGTTAAGATTATATTTAATTAATTTCCTTATTTATTTTGGATTCCTAATTAGGTTAAGTTAGGGTTTTATTTTAACTACTATAAATATGTAATAGTCAAACATTACTAGAGAGATTTTTTTATGAATTAATATGACACTTTAAGATTCTGCTTGTTTATTCCTGGATTCGAATAGGTTCATGAACTTGAATCACTTATCTTTAGATTCTTAGATTTGAGTCCAGTTTATTTTATGCTTCTGTGCCGCATCAAGTGGTATTAAAGCGGGTAACACCGAGATGACCTTTTGCAACGGTAAAGGTGGCAACCAATCTTTTGACATTATTCAAGGATTGCAGGCTATTTACGGAGAAATCAATGAACAACAAAAATCATATTGCAATATGGAATGACAATTGATAGAGATTAAAGATCAATTGCAAGTGTTGTTGCAAATGAATCGAGAAAGAGATTGTTATAGAAGTGATCAAACCTATAAAGGTAGAAGATCTAAATCCTATTCAGTTTTTTTGTAATTATCCAAAATTTTCTTTTAATTTCGATGATATTGGGTATTTTGATGGTGATTTTAGTGTGGAATTTATTAGATAGTTATTTTATTTGGATATTTATTTTGATTATTATGGGATTTGAGGTAGACAAAGGGTTAAATTAACTTTTTTAAAATTTGATTTTGAAGTTGTTGATTGGTGGACGAATTTCAAAAGAAGGCATTGTAAAATTAATTCTTGGTCTAGTATGAAAAATATTTTAGTGAATGAATTTTACTATAACGTTGGTGGTGTGATTTTTAATTCTTTATCTAGGAAATTAGATAGATATTATGATAAAATTAAAAATAAAAAAAAAGTATAAAAAATTGAAAAATATGATATGAGGATGTCGTCGATATTATGAAGGAGGAAATAATGAAAATAAATGAAGAAATTGTGATTGATATGGAAAAAGATAGCAAGTTGGATGAATTATTTCAAAAGAGGGAAGAGAATATTGCAATAGAAATTGATAAGGAAGTGGAAGAACTATCAAAGAATCAATTGATAACTGATGAATCATTTCATGTTATTTGTGAATAAGTGCCAATTATTGATTTTCTTTGTGTTGATTATATTGATTTTTCTATTTTTTTTCATTAACTACAACTGTGACAAGTAAGGAAAAATTATGGTAATTATATTCTTTACAGGCTGGGTGAGAAAATGTCATGCTCTAAGTACTTATTCATATGACATGGGAGAGTTCAACATTCAAAATACAACTCGAGGTGGAGTTGTCATCAAGTGTGGGTGAATGAGAGATATGAAAGAGGCGAATATGCATGAGTCCCGATACTTATGCACGGAGGAAGCTTAACACGTGCATGCGGGGTATATGGGCACATGCAAGAGAAGCTAATCAAGCATACAAGGACTTTAACGAAAATTGTTGTTCAAGCAGGGAGTCTTGTGTATTTGAGTCATTTTCTTTATTACTCTCACATACTTGAGGTCAAGGCTTTTTTATTAAGTGAGGGTGAATGATGCGGTGCATTTTTTTTTATAGGTTTTAGAATTTTATATATTTTTATTATTTGAATAGTTTTAGATATTATTTGATATTATCTTTATTGGTTAGGATTATATTTAATTAGTTTCTTTATTTATTTTGGATTTCTAGTTTAGTTAGGTTAGGGTTTTATTTTGACTTCTATAAATATATAATATTCAAACATTGTTATAGAGATCTTTTTTATGAATTAATAAGGCACTTTAAACTCTTACTTGTTTATTCCTGGATTCAATAGGTTCATGGACTTGAATCGCTTATCTTTAGATTTTTAGATTAGAGTATAGTTTATTTTACGTTTCCGCATCACATCAATGTCTAGTGAAAATGAATCAAAATTTTATTAACTTTTAAAACTAGTGATTACATGAGTTTAGTGTTTTAAATATTCATTATACATCACACTTAAATTTGAAAAAAAATAGATTCCAACAATCTAAATTTTAATATTAATTTAAAACTATTTGATAAATTTTAAATTTAGATGTAATGCTTTAAAGTTAATTCATAATATCACTTAATTAGAAATTTATAAACAGAAAAGTTAAGTTAATTAAGATATTTGTGCAATGATAAAGAGTTTGACTTTGAGAAGTTGAGAGAATGTTGTGGCTGTTATTTATAATGATGGGAAATTAGTAAAGGTTTACGCAGAGAAAGAGAAATAAGCACAAGTAGTGCAGGCGAAGGATAAATAATTAGAACACGCACACTAGATTGAGTGTGGAATAAGAGACAAGCTACGCAATGCATTTTGACTACCACCAAAGGTACCCATCAATGAATTTAACATAACAATTATACCTTTTGGTGCCTACAATTTTCCACATCCCACCATTTTTCTTTTTATTATTAGACATTGATAGATTTTTTATATGCTTTTTTTTAAATTGATATTTTGTATTAAACTGCCCACACAAGAATGAGGATTATTAATAATTACTATTAGTATTTTTAATTATTTTTTACGGGAAGAAGATGGAAGCCAAATTTAAAATTTAAGATCCGAGTATTCTTTTAATAAGTATGATCATTATGTGAAAGATGTAACTATTTTTTTTTATCTATTTCATTATAATATAGCAATGCCTGAGAATTATAGTTGAAAAATTGCTCGAGATAATAGCAGGAGGAAAAAAAACGCGATTAGTTAAAATTACCATCATTATTGTTTATAATTATATTTGAGAGGGATGAAGTCTGTCCTAAAGACCTAACCATACTAATCGAGGAGCACTACTATTGTGCTTCTTGGACGCAATTGTGACATTAGTAAGTTTAATAGTACCATTTTTATCAACTCAGATAAATCATAAATATCTTACTATCTTCCAATTTGAATAAACACTCAACTTTCGATTGTCATTTATAAATCATACATTAATGTGCTGGCTAGACCAAAACCAATGTTCTTTAGTGCCACAATTTTCGTTAAGAAGAACATTATTATCCAAATTTATTCTTCTGACAAAGTCCGGCATAAAAGAAAATGATACCACTAAAAAGAACATTTTAGTTCAAGTCATATACAAATAAATGTTCCAGATAAAATTAAGATATGATCGTCACTTCTTTCCATGAATCTTGGAGCTCTAACTTGAATTAGTTATTCTAGAAAAAGAATTAAAGCATTTTTTTTTAATTTCATCTACGTATTTTTTTGGTGAAAGGCTAAGGACGATGCTTATCATTATTCATGGGAAAAAAAATCTAAATTTATTTCTATATTTCGCTTATGTTTTTTCGTTTGGAAGATTTTTTTTTTACATTACAATTTTATTTACCTGTTTTTAACCATAAAATGCAGTTGACTATGTAGCTTGAAGTGAAGGAGTCAAAAATGTTTTTAAGCCGGAGCTAATAATACCTAACACACATTTATGTGTTATGATATTATTTTTATTCATAAAAATACATTAAAATTTTACATATATATAATTTTTTCATAAAATTAGCGAATCAAATTAAAAATATGTTAAAATTTACCTAGTAATTTTTTTTTTCAAAGTTAGGAGGTCATGGCCTCTCCCGCCCCCAACTCCGTGATTGGCTTGTATATCTTTGTAACATTTTTTTTGAAATACACCTTTATTTTTTTTAGTTGTTGATTTTTCTGATGTAGTATTTTTAAGTTAAAGAAATAACTATGATACATAGGTGGAAGGTAAGTCATATTGAAGTATAGTTAGTAAAAGAAGGGGAAAAAAAAGAAATGCAACACTTAAATAATACATGTGCCCTTCATAAAATAAGCGCCCGTCGCCCCTCAGAATTCAAGAGTCCAACCCTCTCATTTATCTTTTATAGGAAGTAACAAATAAATAATATTATGATAAAACACTGAATTTTGATATACCATTAAAAAATTATATTCTCATAATTTTATCGAAAATAATTACTTGAAAGATGATAGACATATTTTTTAGAAAAAATTTCCACCGCGTTATATATGCTAAACTGGAAAAAGAAATCAACATATCATTAGGCTATGCAAAACTGAGCTAGACCAAAAATCAAATTGAATCAGTCAATTTTAATATGATCCGGTTCTTATTTTTTAAAATTTTTTTAAATATCAACTCGGTTCGGTTTAAAAGTTTTGAGTAAAAAATCTAACCGACCCGAAAATCAATCGAAATATAAATTTAAATTCAAACCGAACTTTTATTTCTATCAAAAATGAACCAAGCGGATTTAATTCGATCTTAATCCAATATACTTTGATTCAGTTTGGTTTTAATATTAAAAAAACTAATTTGGTTCGGTTTAAAACCGATGCACACCCCTGACCCTACAGAACATGGCATACAACTACAAGTGTTGACAATAATGCAATATTACCATCTAATAAAAAGAAAATAAGCTACAGTTTCTTTTTTTTTCTTTTAATTTAAGCTAAAATTTCACATGTAAGTTAATTATTAAATTTTTTTCTCCAAATAAGAATATAAAAATATGACAGTGAAAAAATTATATGAAAATATATAAAATAAGTGTCATAGGCCATTCCACATCAAATCAATAGATACACAAATCAAAATCGAAGTCATCAAAATTTTGCATTGTACCTTTTTATTTTATTTTTCATAAAATTCTAATTGCATGATTTTTATTTAGAAACTTAATGGTAATAAATACAAAGTATTAATTTAATTCCGGCTATTTTTGACAAAGGGAAGAGTGATGTCTCTTTCGGCTGGTGAGTCACGTCCCCACCACGTATCCTCCTTTTGCCTCCCTCTTGAAACTTCCTAATACCATTTCTTTTATTTTTCTATTCTTACTTTACATAATAAAAATTCTTTCTATTTTGGCGGGAAAATTGTATCAATTCCATTTCCAATTCATTGTTCTCGTTGGGTCCGGGTCTTGCATCCAGCTTCGCTTTTCTTTTCATATACAGTAGAAGCCAAGAAACTACGAACCAAAACAGAAAGCTTGGATCTAACGTCCGTTTTAAATCTTAGTTCTACTAACATTCACTATTCATTAGTGGTGTCAACAAGGTTTTTTTAACGCCACCCCCCCCCCACCCCCCCACCCCCCCCCCCCCCCCCCCCCTCTAACACAGTGATTTCAACGAGTTGGATTATTCATGTGAGTGAATCGAATGGATTTGGAAAATTCATAATCGAATTAAAAAAATTTGAATCAATTCAAACTTGAGCTACTCAAATTTAATCCTAGGCTAAACTGAAGCATCATTACACAATTTTTTTTATTGAACTTAATTTCCTTGAATTGAGCTCAATATTTTTTTAAATTAATATAAAAAATTACTTTTTCTAAATTTATAAATTCAAGCCGAATTGAAGTAGTTTGAATACCAGTCTTGTTCATGTTTGAATTTAGATATTTAAAGTTGTTCGAGTTTGAGCTTGAATATCACGTTTGAGCTCAAGCTCATACTTAGACTTCAAGAAATTAACGGATTAACGACAGTCCAAGTCCGCAGCTAAGTCCGTCATTAAGTTTGAGCTTGAATAACATATTTAAATCGAAGCTCGAACTAATTGACACTATTTAGACTTAGCTTGGTCCTATTACATTCTTAATATTCATGTATTTTCTTTTCTTTAAGTATATTCTTTAAAATAAATCAACTTTTTAATATAACATTAAAATAATATTATATTCATTTTCAAAAAAATATTATTTTAGAAAAATAAATCATATTTTAAATTTTACAAACGTTGAAAGTTATTTTAAATTCAGGAAAATTGTAAAGAACACCTAATTAATAGTTTAGGTTGTCTAAATTTAATAATGGGTTACTACTCACTTAGCTCATTAAAAATTCACACTTACATTAGCGTTGAAAATTCAGATAAGAGAGACAAGTTGAGCATACTTAGAGCTTTAGTATTGTTTTTAACTTTAATGACTCACATGATGTGCATAAAGTATTTAACAATAATTTTATTTTAAATCATTTCAAAAAATTTATTTTAAATATGCTGATTGAACTTATTCCAACTTTAATTAAAATTATATTATTATGAATAGTACATATATATAGCATTCATTTTATTTAATGTTAAAAAGAAATCTAAATTTTATTCTGAATATAAAACTCAAATTCAAATTTAAATTAAAAATTTTATTTGTAGTAATTGTAGTACATTTTTAAATTTAACAAAACTGGAATTCAAATTTAAAGTGAAAATTAGTCGATTTAATTTGAAACCAAATCTAATTTAATGTAAAAATAATTCTTGTTAAACTTGATCCAGTTCAACTAATTTAATTGAAAAAAAATAGTATGTCACTAAAAAAACAGTCAATCTGCGACGGATAGATAATTGAATTTCCGTTGCAGAGATGTATTTGCGA
>CANYLF011068729.1:0-20921 GCA_948193215.1 Bocquillonia castaneifolia
TATATATATATAATTTGAGGTTAGCATTAGTAGTTATTTATTTACTGAGTTGCCAGCTCACCCCTTGGCATTATTTTTCAGGTTGAAGATAGAAGTTCATGTGCTTTGCAATAGAAGTTCAGGTTGGCCAGTGAATATTGAACGTGTCGTGCATTTAGTTTGTTAAGTATACTTGTATGTAAATTGAGTTTGTGTTGATAAATGACAAGTGTGTGTAATGAATTTTGGATTGTAAAAAGTTATATTTTTATGTATATTATTTTTATACTCTTGTGATTGAGTGTTGAGAATTTTGTTGTCTTCCAGCAGAAGCCTGTCTTTGATAAGGCGTGACCACGCCTTATTACAACTAACCTTCTGCCTCAATAGTCATTTTTTTTTGTATATGACTTCTATAATTTTTCTAAATTGATTTTTACGGATTATTTAAGTATATAGGAAAGGAATATAAAGTTAGATTGAAGGAAGAGTGCCTAAATAGGCTAAAATAATTCAAATACTATAATTTTTAGTTTTGTTTATTATGTGTATAGAACAAATAAAAATTCTTGCAAATAAGTACAATATTAATTACAAGTTAATTATATGTTTTAATATTCACGTGAATATATTTCTAAAGTCGCGCCGCGATTACTCTTTCAAATTTATATGCTTTCTGTTTCTTTGATCGCACCCTCGATCTTGGTTAATCATCTCAGGTCGCGCCGGCGACCAAGTTATATGTTTGAATATGTGTTTTTGGTCTTATTTATTGTGGTGTTACAATAATAACCGTAGATTTTTTGGATTCACTCTTAATTCGGAATTGGGAAATTAGTTAGCTAAACATATCTAAAATTTATAATTAATTATTGGGAAGCTAATTTAAATTAATTTTCTGATATTATGTGTTAAATAGTATTATAACATTGTGGTAAATATTTGTGATAAAACTGAATTAAGAATAATAAGTAATTTCAATTTTGGGCCTACTGGCCAATCTCAAAAGTTTGTTTATATATATGGGCTGATTTCTGTGAGGATCCATTAGAATCAAAAACTTTACTAACAAATAACCAAAAGGGTACCCAGAAAACTCTGGAATCGTCAATGTAGCACCTCCACCTTCACCTGCCAATAACTTTCGATTCCGGGCGCCTCCATTGTCAAGCTATCAAATTGAAGCCCATCATGTCCTCATTCCATTGATACCAGAAACTTAGCCAAAGGTTCCTGGAAAATGAAAACCCGAGCTTCCAAAATTACCCTCACCGTCGACTTCATTGAAACCACCCTCTTCGGCCGTCGTTGGTCTAAATAGACACCAAAATCTAGATCAAAAAAAATCATGAGGGTAGAGGCTAGACCGCGATCTTGATAGAGATGAGAAGGATGTGAACGGAGTTAATCAGATTTTCAGCTTCGGCGAGGCATTTGGCTTCGGTTTGTGCATTTTGCACACTGTGGAGGTGCATGAGGTGCTGCAGGGGGCTCCTGGGCGTTGGCCGCTGCTGGTGGGTAAGTTTGGTGGCCATTGGCCACCACCCACGGTGAAGAATGAACCACATGCGCCGCCACGGCCGGTGGTTATTGACCCTGACCCAGAAAATTATAAATTTTTTTTAGAAAATCCCAAAAATTATTTGGACAAATTTTGTAAAGACACTATAGTCAAATAATGCGTAGATTTTAAATTAAAAATCTCGAAAGTTAAAAGGCGGTCTATAGAAATTACCAAAATGCGTGGAAATTAATAGAAATAATATGTTTAGGCTTTAAATGAGTTGTTTGGATAGCAAATAGATGAAAATAGGTTAGAAATGAATTTTGAATAATTTCTATGTAATTAATTTAACTATTAAATGGCATATTGCATGTTTATAATTAGCAATATATTGATAAAAAATAAATACTTTATGAAATGAATAGGAATTTTAATAATTAAATGGTTAATGATTAGTAAATGGGTAAATAGATGATTACTACTAAAATAATAATACTAAATATACTTAAGGTAATATTAATAGTAATACGTAATAAATAATGATAATAATGATGATGTTAATGTTTGGAAAGTAGATAAATAATAATAATAATAATAATAATAATAATAATAATAATAATAATAATAATAATAATAATAAAATGACTAAATAGGTTAATGTATACTAATGTGTGTGTGTGTGTGTGTATGTGTAAGTGTATACTTAGTGTTGATTGATTATAATATTGTAATAAGAGATGATAATAATAAATAGAAATAACGATGATGATGATGATGATGATGATGATGATGATGATGATTATGATAATAATGATAGTATCTATAACTTAAATAAGAGAGAAGCACAGATTATTTACTTAAAGTAGAGCAACTATTAATAATAATAGATACTATTAAATGGTTATTTACAATAAGATTAATAGTAAATCTATTGATGGTGATGGTAGATAGTTCAGGTAATGATAATTATTAGTGAGCAACTAATTGTGTTAAGATAAATATATACATATATAAGTAAAGTTATTGTTGTAAACGATGAAAGAGTGTTTGAATAGTTATGGACTGTTAATTATGGATTGGTTGTGGTGCATGTTGTGGGACATTAAATAAGTATAATTTGATTAATAAAATGGTGCGATAAGTTCAATATAAAATATAAATAATATTGTCTGTTTATTTTTGTATTGTTGTGTTGGTAAATCCGAGTAATTTTGGTAGGCCCGGGGTGTGTTGGTGATAAGATTATAGAAGTGTGTTTTAATTGCAGGATGGGCTCCACTTCGGTGGAAAGATATCCGTTTTACAGAGAAGAAGCTGCCAAATTTTTGGTAGAATTTTCTTGTAAAACATGATATCGAGTTTAGGCAGAATGATAATAGGACTCGATAAATTAATAGGAATGGAATAGATGGTTAGAAATCTTTGAATAGAAATCTAGAGTTCATTAGGAATAAGATACTGTTTATATTCTAAATTCTGTATTATCCATTATTCTATAAAGAGTTTTGAGAGGCGGCCGAGGTGAGTCCAATGACACAGGAGAGCGTGGAGGCGTACATTCTAAAATCAGTGAGTTAATATTATATTTATATTATGCATATTAGAATTAGAATTATATGTGCTATTAACATTATTGCATTTAAATTATTATTTATTGAGATATTAACTATGCTATTATATATATACTTGATGGAAATCTGTGTTGTGATGATTATGATTGACATGAATATGGTTATGTTTGTAATGTGATTGTAATTGTTGATAGTTGGAGGATAGTTGTGGGACGAGCTACCTGGTGGGTGCCACCAGACTGTGTGCACATAGGAGTCGAGTATGTTCATTTGAGATTGATACTAAGGACGGGGCATGCTCGGTTGTGGATCTCGGGTGTCGATCCTTTATTGAGTTATAACTGTGGTATGCTCGGTTGTGGATCTCAGGCGACAGTTATAGCAGATGTCTAGGGCTTGCTCGGTTATGTATCTTGAGAGCCAGACGATTATTGGAATAAAAGAATTGTTTGGAATAAGAGAGCCAAAAGAGGCTATAAGAGTTAGAAGTCTATTAGGTGTTCTGCCTTAATCCTCCACCCTTGTTTGTTTTTGTGTACGATTATGTTTGTGAAATTTGTTTGAAATTCATTCATGTGGATTGCATGTTATATAAATATAAATATATATAGTGCATGAATTTGTGCATTTAGGTTGTATAATATAGATATAATATTAATTCACTCAATGAGGTCTGACTCTCCTCAATTATTATTTTTTCAGGTTATTTCCAAGACTCAGACACTTCTTTCATGGTTCACCTTGCAATTTCTTTTCTCTGCAAGGTCTATTAATTTTATATTGTATATTATAAATATTTCATAATCTAGATGCTCCGTAGTTGTAGAATTAAAGTTATATATATATATACACCTACTTTATTAATTATTGATGATATATATATTATTGGTGATTAATGTTTATCGAATTTAAGTTAATGATTAAATTTTAAGTAAAATTTGACAACATATGGTATTTGAGTAGGCTTGCTACGAGTTTCTATGGCACATCGCCTACCCATTCCCTAACGCCGATCCGACCAAGGTTTGGGTCGTGGCAATCCATCCCTCTAGTAGGGGATTTAGTTCCAAAACATAACTAAATCTAATAAATAATCAATGAGAATAAACTCAAGCATAATTAAAAGAAGAATAAAACTAAGAATTAGAAGCACTTAGTCTTGAAAAGGTGAGTTTGAAGCTTTAATCCTTTACAAATCCTTTGTAAATCAATCCTTGATTCTATGAGTTTTTTAGTTTTTCAGAGGTTTTCTATGTTGTTTAAGTGCAATAAATTAAGCCAAAGATATATCCAAGAGTCTATTAAGTTATATTTATAATGCCTCTCAAAAATACCCTTAAAAACCATTAAAAAAATTCGGTTTCCCCGTAACAAACCAAACCGAACCGATCTAGCCTAAAAAATGGCTTCTGCCTCCTTTTCTCTTAACCAGGCCAGACCAAACTCAGGTCCAGCCCTTGGTCCGATCTGGAAATCAACTTCAGCCCCAAAAATGCACAGGGCATATCTCGGTCTTTCGAACTCCAAATTGAGAAATTATTGAGTCTAAAGTGAAGTTAAAGATGTCTAATTTAATTGTTATATTTTAATATTTGTTTAATTCCATCATTTTCTTACCCAAAATGCCCATGACATTTCAGTGCTACGTTTGAGACAGCTTTCTGAACACTTCCCGGAGTTTAGCTTGCATCTCCTTCATTCTAGCACCAATTGGGATGATTCTTTTTGCAAATGTAAGAAAATTCAATAATATTTTGTTCTAGAACTTTTCAAATCAAAACTTCTTCCACATTAAATGCTCCAAGCTCCTAAAGTTGGTTGATCCACAAAATCGCAATCTGGCTCCTTGAAGCTCTAAACCTCAAATGTTGCCTTTAGCCTCTAAACTCTTAAAGCTCCATACCAACAATGATTTCAAACCAAAAAAAGTTTAAATCACCTTTGAAAACATAAAAATCATGAAGAAATTAGATTTACACTTATACGATGCAAAGACAAGGGAATTGCATGGTTTATGCTCTAAATTAACTCAAATTATCTATAATCTTGTAAGTTAACAATAAATAACAAAAATAAATGCTAAATTCATTCAAATGTGCAATGAATTAAATTAAAAACCACTAAATCATATAGAATATAACCTTGTTATCAATACCCTTTTTTTTTCCATTTTTTATAAGCAGCTTAACAGAGAATTTATAGAGATATAAGTGGTTTATTTGCACCACTTTTTTTCATAAACAATTTGATGGATCTTTGAAAACACATGAGTAGTTTATTTGTGTTTTATCCTTTTTTTTCCTTAATAATGCTTTATTTTGTTTTGTTTCTTTACCTTAACTAGTTTCAAACAATAAAACTTGTTAATGGTATATATGGGTACCTACTCAACTCGTCGTCCTTGAACGGACTTGGATTCTTCTTATTACTCTTAAGTCCGACTTGAGTTCGAGTCTAATTTAAATCCGAACTATTAAAGGCAGACTTGGATTTTAAATTTTTACAAAAATTATAAATAGGGTTGAAAAGGTCCAATTCGAGCTTACAAGTACTTTATTAATATATCGATCTTGGTAGGTAATTTTAGATCTGAACCAGTCTCAAACCGGGCTTGTACTTACTCGAATAAAAATTCGGTTCATTTAGATCTGACCTATGAACTGGTCTAGTAACACTATAAAAGAATGTAATACCCAGATAGAATTTTTTTGACATAAAAATTCTATAAGATAGAATATTTATGACATAAGAAATGGTACAATTTTATAGTAAACTAAAATGGCGTCAATATAATGCAAAGTCTTGTCTCTGTGACAAGTTTTTTCTCTGTCTTATCTCTATGATAAGTTTTCTTTTTTCTTTCTTTCTTTCATTCGTTATCATTACTTAATCATTCTATGTTTACATTAATCTAATCATGAGTGTATCTCAACTGAGTGAGTTATGTGGAAGGAACACATTGGAGGAGGAGGAAGATCAAGGCTTGGATGTAGGAGAGGTGACAGATCTTGTTACAGGAAATGAATATGAGTTATGTCTAGTGGGTTGATTCTTGACAGATAAGATTATTAATGTTACGTATATGCAGCAGACATTGGCATTGTTATGGAGACCAGGACGGGGGGTGTTAATCAAAAGTATCAGCTTAGAAGGATGTCCACCGAACTTGTTCTTATTCAAGTTCTACCATGAAGTGGATGTTCAGAGAATAATGTCTAATGGTCCCTGGACTTTTAAAAAGCATTTGTTGGTACTGGAAAGGGTGGGTACAGCTGCTTACCCGTCTCAAGTTCCATTATTCCATGTAGATATTTGGATTCATGTGCACAACCTGCCAGTTGGATTTATGTCGGAAAGTAAAGTAAAAATGATTGGGGATTATATAGGCTCTTTTGTAGAATTTGATCAGAAAAACTATTCTGATATATGGAGGAATTATATGAGGTTGATGGTCAGAGTGGATATTCATGTGGCTTTAAAATGGAGAATGAAGATCAAACGAAGTGGTGGCGATTGGGTTTGGATCCATTTCAAATATGAAAGGCTGCCAATTTTTATTTTATTCGTGGAAAACTTGGACATGGGGAGAAGTTTTGTGAAAAATTGTTTACCAACAATAGCAGCTCAGTGGAAAAGGCTTACGGTCCATGGTTAAGAGTTCTAGTATGAAAACCAGTTCAGTTTGGTTCGAAGTGGCTCATTACGGAGGAGCAGTAGGAGGTCAGGGGCGACAGTGACCGACCTGAGGAGATGGTTACAGATATAGAAACTAAGAATTCAAAGGGAAGTGATCGAGGGAAGGATATTTTGAATTCAGATAGAGAACAGGCAAGAATCAAGGGTGGTAATTAATGGAGGAAATTATGGGATTGTGGTCAATGCTTATGATATAATGAAGGATAAGGAAGGTAGGAATTTGAAGGGAGCACTAATTGAGGAACCTGATCTTTGTAAAGATGATACTTTAATAGCGTTGAATTTCAAACGTCAATGTATGGAAAATAATGAATCAGCTCATGAAGTCCAAATGGAAGCAAGTGAGGAAGATAGTGTGTCAAAAAATTGAGAAAAGGTAGGCCCTGCAAGCCAGGCCCACCTAAGTCAATGAGTTGCTTAGGTTGGAACTGCCGTGGGATGGGCATCCTACAAGCAGTTCAACTCCTCAAGGCCTTAGTTCAAGAAAAAGGCCAAAATTTATTTTTTTAATTGAAACTCTTTGTAATAGAAATAAAATTGAAATGATTAAATATTTATTGGGTTATAAATATATGTTTTCTGTTGATTGCTTGGGCCATAGTGGTGGGCTTGCCTTTCTTTGGGTAGAGGATTGTACAGTTAAGTTAATGGGTTATTCTAGAAATCACATAGACCAAGATATCACGATGGCTAGCATGGGTAATTGGAGACTGACGGGGTTTTATGGGGTAGCAGACAGAAGCAGAAGATCAGAGTCTTGGAGTTTACTTTATTCTTTATCATCTCTTTTAATCCTCCCTTAGTGTTGCATCGGAGACTTTAACAATCCTCTAGAGGGTAGCGAGAAGAGGGGAGGCAATCCATACCCCTTACATTTGATTAGGGGGTTCAGTGAAGTAGTGAATAGATCTGGGTTGGTTGATTTGGGGTTGGAGGGACATCAATTTACATGGGAAAAGAGTAGAGGCACTAATAACTGGATAGAGAATAAATTAGATCGAGCTTTGGTCAATGAAGGTTGGTTGCTAAAATTCCCATTGCCAAAGCTTCTTAACTTGGAGATCACTACATCTGACCATATGCCTATTATGCTTATTCCATTGGAGAAGACTCAAATTGTGAAGCAGGGCAGGTTTGATTCAAGAATTCCTGGGTATTTAAAGATTCTTGCTTTGAAATGATTCAGGAGTCATGGAATGCTACACCAGCTGGGAGTATTTGTTCAAAGATTTTGAATTGCGGAATGAAGCTCCAAGGGTGGGGAGGGGGAATTGGTAAGAGGTATAAGGGGACAATCAATAGTCTAAAGAAAAAAAATTAGATCTTTGAGGCGGTATACTGATGTTACCTCGGTTCAAGAAATGGGTGTTGCAAAACAACAGCTATTTGAGACACTAAACAAGTAAGAGGTATCCTGGAAACAAAGAGTGAAGATTTCTTGGCGAAAAGGAGGTGATTCTATTACGAGGTACTTTCATGCAGTATCTTCGTATAAAAAAAATGGAAGGAAATTCATAGACTCAAAGATGATGCAGGTACTTGGAAGGAAAGCAAAGAGGAATTGGGTGATTTAGTTCGGAACTACTTTACGACTCTTTTTACCTCAGTTGGAGATGTTGATTCGGGCTGAATTGCATAAATAGTTCAGTTAAAGAAGATCAAAATCGAATGCTCTTAGAGCCCTTTATGGCTGAGGAGGTGAGAGAGGCAGTTTTCTCTATGGATGGAGATAAATCACTAGGTTTGGATGGTATGAACCTGAAATTCTATCATAAATTTTGGAGTATGGTGGGGGCTGATGTGACCAAGGCCATGTTGGGAATGCTAGAGTCCGGAAAGTTAGAGGAAGGGCTAAATGACACCACAATCTGCCTAATCCCAAAAAAGCAAACAGTGACCAATATGAGTGACCTTAGCCCTATTTCACTTTGTAATGTTCTGTACAAGGTGGTGTCAAAAGTACTAGCAAATAGACTTAAATTGTGCTTACCATCTTTGGTTTCAGAAATATAGAGTGCTTTTATTTGAGGACGCTAGATTACAGATAATGTAGCAATAGCATTTGAAGTGATGCACTACATGAAGAGGAAAAGGCAAGGAAAAGAAGGTTGGGCTGCTCTTAAACTTGACATGAGCAAGGTATATGATTGCTTGGAATGGGGTTTCTTGGTAAGGGTTATGATTCACATGGGGTTTGATGCGAGATGGATAAACTTAATTTATGAATGTATCTCTTCTATTAGATACTTACTTTCTTTCCAAAATGATCTATTGGGTCCTATAATTTCGGAAAGAGGTTTACGGCAAGGGGATCCATTGTCCCTTTACCTCTTTGTTCTCTGCATGGAGAGTTTGTCAGCAGCAATATGCAGGAGGGAGGAGCAAGGTCTTATTCATGGATGCTCAATTGCTAGGGGAGCTCCGTTTATTAGTCATCTTTTCTTTGCGGATGACAACTAACTTTTTTTCAAAGCAACTCAAGGGGAGAGTGATTGTATGAAAGAATTGTTACTGCATTATGAATGTGAATCAAGGCAATCTATCAATTTTGTAAAATCATCAATTATGTTTAGTGAAAATACTGCAGAAGTGAAGAGAACAAAGGTTCTGCGGATGATTAGAGTATCTGCAAGGGCTATACCTGATCACTACCTTGGATTGCCGGGTTTAATAGGAAGGAACAAGAATGAAAAATTTGCTTTTATAAAGGAACGGGTGCGGTCGAAGATTCAAGGATGGGATAAGAAGCTGTTATCGAGAGCAGGGAAGGAGGTGCTTTTAAAAACAGTAGCACAGACGATTCCTAACTATGTAATGGGTATTTTCCTCTTACCAAATGGAGTCTGTCTAGACTTGGGAAGAATGATGAACAAATTTTGGTGGAATTCAGGGGGCAGCTAGTCAAGAGGAGTTAATTGGCTAAGATGGGGACGTATGCGTAAAAGGAAAAGCAAGGGGGGTATGGGCTTTCACAACATACATAGCTTTAATTTGTCACTCTTAGGAAAATAGGGATGGAAGATTCTCACTCAGCCCTCATGTCTCATGGCAAGGGTACTGAAAGCTAAGTATTTCCCAACATGTTCGTTTCTTGAAGCTGAGTTGGGAAACAACCTAAGCTACCTATGGAGAAGTATATGGGCTACTCAGGACGTCATTCGCAGGGATGCTAGATGGAGGGTAGTTGATGAGAAGGGAATTCAAGTGTGGACAGATCCTTGGTTACCAGCAAAGGACTGTGGTTTTATGTTATCAGAAAGTATTCTGGGAATGGAGGAACTACGAGTTTCAGAATTGATGCTTGATGGAAAATTGCAATGGGATTTCCAGTTTATCAATCAGCTTTTTACAGATCGGGAAAGAGAATTAACTCAAGCTATTCTTTTGAGTTTCAGATTTGGGGAGGACAAATGGTTTGGTTCTATAACAGGACAGGTAATTATTCTGTTAAAAGTACCTATTTGATGTTGGAAGGTATTAGGGAGGAGTCTGGTATTGGAGGCAGTGCTGCTATGTGGAAAAAATTTTGGAGTATGTATGTACCGCCCACGGTGAAAAATTTAATTTAGAGAGCAGCCTGTGATTGCGTTCCAGTCAACCAGTTATTACATGGTAGGGGCATAGATGTAGGGAGATTTTGCCCTTTTTGTTCATTGGAAGAGGAGACAACCCTTCATGTATTTTTCCATTATTCAAAAGTACAGCAAATATGGACAAATGCTAATGTTGGAAGAAGGTATAATTCTAAAAATACTTTTCTGTAATGGTTAGAGAATTTATTTGACGGTTCAATGCAGTATGGTTTGGAACGATCCTTGATGATATGCTAGGGAATTTGGAGCAAGCGGAATGATTTTATCTGGAATGGTAATCGACTATCTGCTGTTCAGGTCTTGAGTTTGGTTACAGCACGGTTACAACAATGGCAGCTAGCATAAGCACAGAATTTTGGGAATACACAGAACACAAATGGGCGTTCAGAAGTCACTAAGTGGGAAAAACCACCTGCTCACTACATAAAAGTGAATGTTGATGCTACAACTTTCCGAGGTTCACAGGCAGTGGGCTTTGGATGGATAGGTCAAAACAGCGGAGGTGAGATGCTCTTTGTGATTTCTAGGTGTCTTGCAGTCTACTTGGAACCGAATATAACAGAAGTGATGGCTATTCGAGAGGCAGTAAGTTGGCTAAAGGATGAGAATAAAAGGAGAGTCATAGTGTAATCAGATGCAACATTAGTTATAAATGCTATAGTAAATGGGCATGAGCTTAGTAATCATTTTGGGCTTTTAATCGATGATTGTAAGTCTTTCTTTGCATCTTTAGATGACATTTTTGTTGAGTTTGTGAAGGATCATCCTCATCATTATCATCACTTTCACAATCAAAAATAGAAGAAGGAAAAGAAGATGAGTGAGAAATACTTACCTCATTGGAAGAGTCATCCAATGCCATGAATGCAAGGTTGGCGGCTTCATCCTCACTCTCACTTTCACTTTAATCACCTTGTTGAGTGGAAGAGAAATCTTCATCATTTTCATCCTAACCGGCGCTAAAGTTCTTCTTGGTCTTGCCTTTGAGAGTAAGACATTCCGGTTTGATGTGCCCCTTCTTGCTACATTCATAGCACTTGATGGAAGAACCATTGTTTTTCACCTCTTTACTTCTCCTTCTATCTTTCCCTTTGGATGAATCTTCTCTAGCTTTGATCATTTTTAATACTCTCTTGGAAAGCATTACCAATTCTTCTTCGCTAGGACCACCCTTAGCCTCATCCCTTTTAGGCTCATCATCTTGCTCTTGAGTTAACTTGAGAGCAAGTGATTTCTTCTTCTCATCCTTCTTTGCTTCACTAGCTTCTAGGTTCTCATCCTCATCTAGGTTTATCTCATAATTAAGAGACTACCTATGAGTTCATCCATTCTCATGGTGGTGAGGTCTTTAGATTCTTCAATTGAGGTGATCTTGGCCCAAAATTTCTTTCTAGGCAAAGACCTCAATATCTTCTTGTTTACCTCCCGTGGGCTATAGATCTTGCCAAGCTTCCTAAGCCCTTCCACCAATGCTAGAAGCCGGTTTGTGAGTGCTGTGACATTCTCATCCTCCATTCTCTTGAAGGTTTAATATTGATAGACAAGAAATTCTATCCTCTTGTTCTTCACTTCGGTTGTCCCTTCATGATAGTTGGCTAGAGTCTTCCAAATAGAATGAGCGGTTGTGCAATGTTGCACTCTAGCACACTCTTCTCTAGATAAAGAAGCTAAGAGTAAGGACGTAGCTCTTTGATTCTTACCATTGCTCTTCTTATGTGCATCCACCCAATCTTTCCTTTCAAGGTCTGTTGTATTATCTCCAACGGTTGTTGTTGGTGGAGTCCATTCTACTAAGATTTGATCCCAAACATCGATTTGGTCACTATCCAAGAAGGCTTGCATACGCAACTTCCAATATGGATAGTCACATCCATCGACGTAAGGTCTCAAACTTCCAAAGCTTTCACCCGATGTCATCTTTTGATCTTTTACTTCCACTTAAGGTTGAAATAAGCAACCTTACTATGATACCAATTGATATGACTAAGAGGGGGGTTTGAATTAGTGCGGAATAGAAAATAAAAAAATTACTATAAAGAATGAACAAGAATTTATAGTGGTTCGGTCTCAACTTGACCTACGTCCACTTCTCCTAAAGACACTCTTTGGGGTTCCACTAACAACAAATAGAAAACAATGGAGATTTCAAGGCTATCTCCAACCTTTACAATGTGAGATTTAAAAGGCTATCTCAATACCTTTACAACGAAGATTTCTAAGGCTATCTTCAACCTTTACAGATGAATTTGTTGGCTTTGAAGGCATCAATCCATCTTATTTTGAGCTTAACAACCTTAATTTTATATTTAACAAAGTTCTCTAAGTGTGTAGATTGAAGATCATTGAACAAAAGTCAAAATCAAAAAATGACCTGAAATTCACGCCCGCGATATTGAAAGACTGGAGGAAATCGCGCCCGCGATTTAAGTAGCCAGAAAGTAAGAAATCTCTGCATCCAATATCGCGCCCGCAACTAAAAATTGAGTTTTGAATGAGCTCTCTGTTTCTCATTTCGCGCTCGCGACTTATGCATCTCGCGCCCGCGATTTCACTAAGCTGAAAACATCAAGTCTCGGTTTCTTATTTCACACCCGCGATTTCATAAGGTAGATTGGACGTTTCAAGGAAATTTCTGAAGGTCTAGATCGCACCCGCGACCAGAGAATCGCGCCCGTGATATCCTAGTCCACATGACCGTTGGAGGATGTTTCAAATATCGCGCCCGCGATATAGGGTAAACATTGACTTTTGGTTCAAATTCTCATATCCGTTAATAGCTAGTTTTTAGGGTTATGGCTATAAATACCCCTCTTAATTATGTTTAAGCATATAATACACAATCTTAGATAGCCAAACTCTTGCAATCAACTTTCTTAAATTTCTTTGTAAATAAATTCTTTTATGAATTTATTGTGTGTGGGTAGTTAGAGCTCTAGAGCATTTGTTGCTTGGGTTGAGTGATCTTTCTACCTTGTACAAGTGTCAATCTTTGGGAGGATTGGGAAACACTTGGGTAGGTTTGGTGTTAGCCTTGTAAACACTTGCTTTGGGGTAAGCCTTTGTAAACTCTAGGTTTGAAGAGAGCCTTGTTATTCTCTTTGTAAAGGTTTGAGATAGCCTAAGAAATCTCTATTGTAAAGGTTGGAGATAGCCTATTAAATCTCCTTGTAATTTCCATTTGTGGTAGTGGAACCCCAAATTGTGCATTTGGGAAAAGTGGACGTAGGTCAATTGTTGAACCGAACCACTATAAATTTCTGTCTATTCTCCAAAACTTTTTTTAATTTCTAATTCCGCACCAATTCACCCCCCCCCCCCCCTCTCTTAGGCACTTCAATTGGTATCAAAGCCTCACAGCTCGGTTATTCCTTAATTGGGAGTTTGAAGATCACTAGAGATGTCGGGCGATGGTTTTGGAAGCTTGAGACCTTACTTTGATGGAAGTGACTATCCATATTGGAAAGTGCGCATGCAATGCTATTTGGATAGTGACCAAATCGATGTTTGGGATCAAGTTCTAAACAAATGGACACCACCAACCACAACCATCAGTGAGGAGACTAGAACGCTTGAAAGAAAAGATTGGGTGGATGCACATCGCAAAAGCAATGGTAAGAACCACAAAGCTATGTCTATTTTACTTGGTTCTTTATCTAGAGAAGAATGTGCCAGAGTACTTCATTGTACTACTACCCATGCCATATGGACAACATTGGCAAACTACCATGAAGGCACAACCGATGTAAAGAACAAGAGGATTGAGCTTCTTGTTTATCAATATGTAACCTTCAAGAGGTTAGCAAATGAGAATGTCACCTCCCTCACCAACCATCTTCTAGCCTTAGTGGAAGGGCTAAGAAAGGTTGGTAAAATCTATAGCCCGGGTGAAGTCAACAAGAAGATTCTTAGGTCCTTACCTAGGAAGAAGTTCTAAGCCAAGATTGCTTCACTTGAAGATTCTAAAGATCTCTCCACCATGAGAACCAATGAGCTCATAGATAATCTCTTAATCTATGAGATGAACTATGATGAAGATGAGAAGCTAGAAGCAAGCGAGAGGAAAGAAGAAAAGAAGAAAAACATCACCTTCAAAACCTCTCAAGATGATGAAGGCAACAATGAAGAAGGAAGGAGTGCCCTAGTGAAGAACAAATCCTATTGCTTTCTAAAAGAGTAATAAGGATGATTCAAGAGAGAAAAGGGTCATCTAGCAAAAGTAAGGATAAAAGAAAAAGGAAAGAAAGCTTCAAGAAAAGTAGCTCCTCAATAAAATGCTTTGAATGTGGCAAGAAAGGGCACATCAAACCGGATTGTCCTACACTTCAAGGAAGGCACAAGAAAAGCTTTAGTGCCGGATGGGATGAAGATGATCAAATCCCTTCCTCATCACAAAATGAAAGTGGAAGTGAAGAGGAAAGTGAGAGTGAAGTTGCCAACATAGCATTCATGGCCATATATGACTCTACAAATGAAGTAAGCACTTCTTACTTTTCTATTTTTCCTTCTTATACTTCTGATTGTAGTAGTGACGATGATTCCAATGATGATGATCCCATTAAACTCATTAAAGATCTTAACACCCAATGTACTCGCCTCCAACGTGAAAACATTGAAGCAAAAAACTTTGTGAGGCAAGTAATAAGGAAGTAAATGATCTTAGAGCACAAGTAGAAGCACTTAAACTTTCCTTAGGAGAGCTTAAAGGTCAACTACTTGCATCTCAATTTAAACTCACTTCAATGGAGTCTCTTACAAAAGAGAATGACACATTGAAATGTGAGGTAGAAGAATTGAGAAAATCCATTGTTAAATTTCATAGGGTTAGGAAAATCTAGAAACCTTATTGGTGTCTCAAAGACCTCCCCTTGTGAGACATGGCTTGGGATTCAATGAATGCTCAGCATCTTATGGGATTTCTAAAACCACATTTGTTAAATCATCATCACCACCACAAATTTCTAGTGTTGATGTTGCTAAGACCAAGGGTAGGAAGCCTAAGTCTAAGCAAGGAGACAAGCCTCAAATATGGCTCATTAGCCAAGAGGACTAACTCCTCACAAGGCAAACCCAAAGGAAAGCTAAAAGGCAAGTCTAATAAAAAACCTCAAAGCAAACCCAAGGGGAAGTCAATCTCCAAAGGCAAAACTCCTAAGGAACATCACACAAAGCAAAAGGTCTTGAGCAAAAGGACGTCCTCTCCTAATGTTCAATGTCATTATTGCATAAAACATGAACACATTAATGTGTTTTGCCATGTTAGGAGGGAGCACCTTAGCCTAGGTACTTTTGATAATGCTAACCCTCAAGGACCCAAACTTGTTTGGGTACCTAAAACAAAGAATTAATTTTCTTTTGTTGGTATGCTTAAAAACAACAATGGGAGCAAATGAACGGTACCTTGATAGTGGATGCTCCAAGAACATGACTGGTGCGAAAAGTCTATTCTCTAAATTAGAGATGAAAAATGGAGTATCGGTATTATTTGGTGACAATGCCAAAGTTTAGGTAATTGACATTGGCACAATTGGTAAGGATTCCTCTACTTGTATTGAGAATGTGCATCTTGTTGATGGTTTAAAGCATAACCTTCTTAGTATAAGTCAATTGTGTGACAAAGGCTTCAAAGTTACTTTTGATTTGAATACTTGCTTAGTTGCAAAATCCTTGAATGATGAAGTAGTATTCAAAGGCAAAAGAGCTAATAATGTTTACACAATTGACCTATACAATCTTTCTAACCAAAATGTGAAGTGTCTTGTATCTATTAGCAATGATGCTTGGCTTTGGCATAGAAGGCTTGGGCATGCAAGCATGGACTTAACTGATAGCCTAAGCAAGGGGGAGCTTGTAAGAGACTTGCCAAAAATAAAATTCTCCAAGAACAAGATTTGTGGAACTTGTCAAAAAGGAAAGCAAGTCAAATCCTCCTCCAAGCCAAAAAATCAAGTAAGTACTTCTAGACCACTTGAATTACTTCATATTGATTTGGTTGGACCTTCACAAGTAGCTAGCTTGAGTGGAAAACACTACACTTATGTCATTGGTGATGACTACTCTAGATTTTGTTGGGTTGCATTTCTTACTCATAAGAGTGATGCTTTTGAAACATTTAAATGTTTTGCAAAACGTATTCAAAATGAAAAAGGATATCTCATAACTTCCTTAAGGAGTGATCATGGAAAAGAATTTGAAAATGAGGCATTTGAAAATTTTTGTCCAAAAAGAGGTATTTCTCATAACTTTTCATGTCCAAGAACTCCTCAACAAAATGGTGTTATTGAAAGGAAAAATCGTACATTGATTGAGATGGCTAGAACAATGCTCAATGAATATAGTTTGCTAACTTATTTTTGGGCAGAGGCCGTCAAAACATCATGTTACATTTTGAATCGTGTTTCTAAAAGACCTATTTTAAATAAAACACCTTATGAGTTATGGCATGGTAAAACACCCAACATTTCATATTTTAGAGTATTTGGTTGTAAGTGTTACATCCTTAATACCAAGAATTATCTTGGGAAATTCGTATCAAAAACGGATAAAGGAGTCTTTTAGGCTATACTAACTCAAGCAAAGCTTATAGAGTCTTTAACAAAAGAACTCTAGTTGTTGAAGAGTCTATGCATGTTACCTTTGATAAATCTAGTAAAATTGATCTTGTGAAAGGTAGTGTTTCTTGTGATGAAATTATAGGTGATCTTGACAAGCTCAATATTGGAGGATATGAAGTTCAAAGTAAAGAAGAGCTTAACAAGATTGATCAACCACAAGAACAACATGCATTAGAAGAAACAAGAGATGATCAAACACATGTAGATCACCAACAAGTGCATAGAGATCTTCCAAGAGATTGGAAATTCTCTAAAAATCATCCCAAGGACAACATCATTGGTGAGACTTCTAAGGGTGTAAGTACTTGAAACCAACTTAAACTCTTAGACTCTAATCTTGCATTTCTTTTTCAAATTGAACCTAAAAATGTTGATGAGGCACTCCAAGAGGAGAGTTGGGTACTTGCTATGTAAGAGGAACTCAATCAATTTGAAAGAAATAAGGTTAGGGATTTGGTTCCTAGACCTAAGGATCATCCAATCATTGGTACTAAATGGGTATTTAGAAACAAATTGGATGAGAAAGGTCAAGTCACTAGAAACAAAGCCCGATTGGTTGCCAAAGGGTATAATCAAGAGGAAGGCATTGACTATGATGAGACATTTGCACCCGTTGCAATATTAGAAGCCATTAGAATTCTTTTAGCATTTGCATCATTAATGGATTTCAAACTTTTTCAAATGGATGCTAAAAGTGCATTTTTGAATGGTTTCATTGAAGAGGAAGTGTATGTTGAACAACCTCCCGATTTTGAATGCTTTGATTTTCCAATTCATGTTTTCAAACTAATTAAGGCCTTATATGGTTTAAAACAAGCTCCTAGAGCTTGGTATGAAAGGCTTAGTTCATTTCTTTGCAAAAATAGTTTTGAAAAAGGGAAGGTTGACACTACTCTCTTCATAAAAAGACATAAACATGATTTGCTTATTGTCCAAATTTATGTTGATGATATCATATTTGGTGCTACTAATGAAAAACTTTGCCAAGAGTTTGCTAAGTGTATGACTAGGGAATTTGAAATGAGCATGATGGGAGAGCTCAAGTTTTTCCTAGGACTTCAAATCAAACAAGGCAAAGAAGGGATCTTCATCAATCAAACCAAATACACCAAGGAGTTAATCAAAAGATTTGGCATGGAAGGATGTAAGATAAGCAAGACACCAATGAGCACAACAATAAAATTGGACAAGGATGAAAAGCGTAAGAGTGTAGATGAAAAGAAATATAGAGGTATGATCAGCTCACTTCTCTATTTAACTTCATCTAGACCTAATATTATGTTTGCTACATGTTTATGTGCTCGGTTTCAAGCATGTCCTAAAGAATCTCATTTGCATGCCGTCAAAAGAATTTTGAAATATTTACATGGCACTATGCATTTAGGACTATGCTATCCTAAGAGTGTTTCTTTTAATCTTGTTGCATATTCGGATTCAGATTATGCTGGTAGTTTGATGGATAGGAAAAGTACTTCCGATACTTGTCAACTATTAGGCCATTGCTTAGTTTCTTGGTGTTCTAAGAAATAAGTTAGTGTTGAATTATCAACCGCCGAAGCTGAATACGTAGCTGCGGGTTGTTGTGGATCACAAGTTTTGTGGATGAAACAATAATTGAAAGATTATGAGTTATCTATTAACCACATTCCCATCAAATGTGATAATACAAGTGCTATTAATCTTTCAAAGAGCCCTATTCAACACTCTAGGAGTAAGCACATAGAGATTAAACATCATTTTTTAAAAGATCACATGCAAAAAGGTGATGTTGTATTGGAATTTATTAATACAACAAACCAATTGGCCGATATTTTCACAAAACCTCTAAATGAAGAACGCATGAACTTCATTAAGAGAGAATTAGGGATGCTTGATGGATGCACCCTTTGATTTTCATATTTTCTTGTAAATCTCCTTTTACATATGCATAAGACATGATTCAAGTTCTTAAATATTCATTTTATTTATTCTAAGGATTGAATTTCAGTCATATAGTATTTTTGGAACTCAAACAAATCAAAAGCTTTTTGAAAATTTAAGTATCATTTTGATCCTATAAATCATGGACGCGACCCCCATAATCATGCCCGCGACCTTAGCAAAATTTTCTCAGCAGTTTCATTTTTAAGATCACGGCCGCGACCCCTATGATCGCTCCCACGACCTAAGGCTTGTATTTTCAAAACCTTCTATTTCTTAAATCGCACCCACGATTTGACAAATCGCGCCCGCGACATGTGAAACAAAAACGTCAGATTTTTTCAGATTTTTTATCACCAAAATCGCGGTCGAAATTTCCTTAATCGCACCCGCGATTTTTGAAAATTTTTCAAATTTTTTGACATTATACAAATTGCGCCCGTGATTTCTCATTTCTCTCCAAATCGCGCCTGCGACTGTAACGGTTTCCAGAAAAAATATAGTCGTTTATAGCCGTTAGAAACGGCTAGTTTTTCAATTTTCTAAGATTTTTGACTGTTATAAGGGTTCCAACATGTCTATATATACCCATTATGCATATATGAATGAGTTTACAACACTTTCTTCTTGAATTCAAGGTTTTAGGGCATTTTTCTCTTCTACTCTCCACTCTTTAGTACCTTGAATTTCAGTTTTTTCATTGTATTTCTGTTTTAAATACTTATGAACAATGGGCAAAAAGACTAGAGCAGAAAAAGGGAAGGGAAAAGCCAAAGAAACCACACCACCCATTCCCAAAGGGCCTAAAACAACCGGCATTACCATTCAAGAACCTACACAAACCCATTCTCAAATCGCCCAACAACAACAGCCACAACAAGAACTTCCTCAAGTTCAAAATATGCAACAAATGGTTGCTACTCTGAATGATGAAGAAAAGGTTGTCTGTTTTACCTTGAGAACAAAGGAGTTTATGGAGACAAGGGTTATAGGAAACTTCTCTATTGCTATGTTGGGAGTAAGATATGAGGTTTATCGACTTTTGGAGAACATATCTTTCACAAATTTGCAAGACCTACACGACCCAGTTACAAGAATCTTACACTTGACTTTCTCTCTACAGTCAAGGTACAAAAGAAACTTGGGGGTGTTTTGGGTCTTTTATGGCATCACTTTCAAGATGTTTGGAAAAGAAATGTCCATGACAAGGGTTCAAATGGATGAATGCTTTGGATTTTCATCAACCGGCATTACCAACTTCAATGAGTCCACAATGGAAATTTCTGAATTTTGGCAAGAAATTGGATGTACTCCAAAATTTAGAGCCTCACACACTCAAGCAAAGCACTTGAAGACTCTTTCCTACTTCATCCTCCATAGAATAGTTACCAACACTGTTTTTGCTAAAAAGGAAGGTAATGATAAAATTTCTCAAAAAGACCTACTCTTTCTTTATTGTGCTATAAAGAATAACCCCATCCAAATTAGCTTTTTCTTTATAGACCATCTTCTCCATCTCAAAACTTCAAAAACTGGTGCTATCTTGATTGGGTCCTCAATTACCCAAATTGCCACTTTTTTAGTGAAAAGACAAGAAGATGGATCATTTCTCTATTTGGGAAGGGTGACGGATGAAGAAAGAGAGGCTGAGAAGGAGACAAGAAGAAAAGAAAGGGAAGATAAAGCAAGGGAGGAGAGGGAAGCAAGGGAAAAGACAAGGGAGGAAGAACAAGCGACTGTTCAAGAAGAAGAAAGGGCAAGTTTACCCCCAATAGAAGAGGAACCTCCTCAAACTACACTCTTAGATATCCTCAACTCTATAAAAAGGATAGAGGATAAACTAGAAGATCAAGAGGCCTCCTCTAAGAGACTTGAATAATGTTTGGATAACCAAGATGAGGATTTAAGTTCCCTTCATCAAGATCTCAAGGCTATTCATTCAAAACTTGAAATGGACCCTTGTGATCATGATGATTTCTAAGCCTTAACCCTTAAACCTTTGACCTAGTTCCTTATGCTCATTGTGTGTTTTTCATGCATTTTAATT
>CANYLF011070400.1:0-10910 GCA_948193215.1 Bocquillonia castaneifolia
AATCTCAATCTTGGGTTACCACTTCCTAACCAAACACTTAAACAATCTAGCTCATTACCAAGTCAAACACAACAATCAATCAAACAATCAATCCAACAATCACCATCAAACACTCAAGCAATCATCTTTTCAAATCATCAATTGAATACTTTCATCTCAACAATCTAACAAACAACCATTTCATCACAAAAATCAATCAAACAACTCTGTCATTCCAATCCATAATCAAACTATTTCATTCTAACAATCAATCACAAACATATCATCACAAAATCTTATTCTCAACAATTCTCATCTCCTTCCTCTTAACTCAATCGCTCCCACATCAATTCTCATCAATCATCTTTTTCAACCCCATCATAGCTTTCACTTTACAATTCATAACATTAAACAATCACATCCACTAACTTATCACATTCAAGTACCATTCCAATACAAATGCATAATTAATTATTAATTAATTATGGCCGTTACATTTCTCCCCCTTTGTCACCTCAAAAAACATAACTAAAACATATATAACCAAGTTAATTAGAACGAGTGTTGAGGTTAGCAGTAAACAAGCAATTGAGTTCTAAAAACACCAATTTCCATTAATAATCAAAGAGATAGTAAAACAAAAGATTGATAATGAAAATGATGTTATGAAATGCATGAAGTGCTAAAAATATTCACAATGGACCAAGAGGGTTATGATCACAAGGGAGAAGGTCTAGTTTGGCTTGGATGGCTTTGATGTCATCATTAATGAACTTGACATCATTGTCTTGCTCATCCAACCTTTGATGTAGCCTATTGTGAACCAAATCATGCTCATCCAGCCACCTCTCAATATTTTTGAGGCATTCAAGAATTTGTTCCCCAATTGAGAAAGGTCTATGGATAGAGGAGGATCCGTTTCCTCTTCTATCTTGAATATCCACATGGGGAATATCAAAGGATTCCCCAAATGGTATCCCATGTTCCTCTTCTTCTTCTTATTCTTCTTGGCCCTTTTCCTTTCTTGGCTCCTCCTTCAAATCTTTTCTTTTCTCCTCCTTTTCCCTTTCATTGACAGAATCAAGGACTCCACCCAAGTACTCAACTCTCCCTTCTTTCAAAATTACAATCTTGACTTTCTTAGTGAAGAAATCAGTATCCATCAAGCCTTTTTCAAGTTCAGGTGCTGGTGAGAGAGGGTAGGCTTGAGGCTTTCTAAGGTCAAACTCAAGAAAGTGAGCAATGTGAGAAATGTAGGAACTCACAAGAATGGTAGACCTTTTACTACTTATGAGTCCTAGAAGATGATCAGTGCAGAAGTAGAAGGTTTGAATGGGTTCTTTCTTGATTACACAATGGAGAAAGAGGAGGTCTTTTTGGGTAACCTTGTCATTTCCATCTTTCTTGGTAAAAATATTGTTACAAATGATTTTATAGAGGGCGAAGTGGCTTAAGTGTTTGAGGTATTTGGATGGAGTAAGGTTGGCTTGAAAGTATGGGGAAACTCCAATCTCTCTCCAAAAATTCCTCATATCCATATTGCTCTCATTAAAGTTCACCAACCCAATCATTGAGAACCCAAAACATTCATCAATCTTTGCCTTTGGAAACTTGATCTCCTTCCCAAAAAGCTTGAAGGTCATGATTTAGATGCCATGTTAAGGGTCAAGTTTCTTGCTTACCTTCAAGGTGGAGATGAACTTAATTATGAGAGCCTTGTATCCATTATTCCTTAGAAAGGCAAACTTCTTCCAACTTAATCCAAGAATTCCTTAACCTCCTTTTTGATGTGGAGGTCCTCAAGAGTCTTCATAAGAATCATCTTGGTCTCAATGCACTCTCTAGCATCCAATTTTTGGGCCTTCAATCTTTCTTCCTCATTGAGCAAATCCTAAAGGTGGACTTGACTCTATGGTGGAGGAGGAGGAGGAGGTCGTTCATGAACCTTTTCTTTGCCTTTGGATGATGAAGGAAGGTGCTTCTTTGGAGTCTCTTTTTGGGCACGAGTTTGAGGCCCTTATTGTTCTTGGGGCTCCTTAATTACTATGCCCTTGGTCTTTGGCCTTTCTTCTTCCTTCTTTTCACCATACTTAATCTTCGTTTTGGGGTGTTTTTGGAATTTTGTTTCCTGGTCATTGTATTTTGATGTAAAATGCAAAAAATCAAAAGAAAATAGTGTTTTAAGGCTTGAGATTGAGGAGAAGAAGAGAAGAAATCAGGAAATAAGCCTTAAAACAAATAGGCAAAGCTTTAAACTCATCCCATATGCATTTAGGAGTATATATAGGTGTGTATGGACTTAATTATCTTAGCAAAATGAGGAGAAAAGCTAAAACTAGCAGTATTTCACTAGCTAGTAACAGCTATTTTTTAAAAAAATCGTATTTGATTGTGGGCTCAATGAAGTGTATCACGGACACGGTCGTTAAAATACTGAAAATTTGAATTTTTACACTTTGATCACGACCTTGATAATGTGCATCATGTCTATGACTTTATAGCAGTCTAAACTGGTTGAAAAAATTTTAACCCCACGATAAACACTGAATTTTAGGATACCAGATCTTTAGGACTAAGGTAAGGACTTTAGGTGAATTATATGTTTTGGGGAGTTTATCCTAGACAATAAAAGAACTAAGACGATCCCCATGAAC
The DNA here is from genome assembly GCA_948193215.1 of Bocquillonia castaneifolia. Lineage (NCBI taxonomy): Eukaryota > Viridiplantae > Streptophyta > Magnoliopsida > Malpighiales > Euphorbiaceae > Bocquillonia > Bocquillonia castaneifolia. Next base: position 2,634 of record CANYLF011070400.1, read on the forward strand.
ACTAAAGATTCGGATGGATCATCAATGATTCGGCCAAACCATCAAAAGCCCATGATCAAGGCAACCAAGCCCTAAAGCCTGAAAGAATTAGACAGCCTAGGCCCACCAAGCAAAGGTCTGGCCGGACCTCCAACAAACATTCGGCCGGATCTTTACCCTAGACAGTAGGGGTAATCATAAATATTCGCTACAGAGTGGTGATTTGATAAGAGAGGAAGTAGGCTTACGTGCCTACACCCCTCTGCAATATAAATACCATGCACAACACCTCAATAAAGGGGAGAGGCACTTGTTACCACTTCCATAAACACACTACTTCAAGACTAAGCAACAAATCCTTTAGCAGAAGGAAAAGGAGAGAAGAGGGAGTGCAACTTTATCGTCTCCGGTTCTCTGACGATTCAACAAAATTGTAACAAAAAGAATAACAATCGTAAGGAGCATTCTAGCGTCCATACATCATAAAAGCAAGGTTTTGGTTGTATCATTCCATTGATATCTTAATGCTTTAAGACATTGTAACTTTGCATGCTCGTATATAACTAAGTTCTTTATGTTCTTTCTTTGCATGCATGCACTCCTAAGGCTAAGGCGATGGATTAGAGAGGAGAAGGCCAAATAGAAATGGATTCAAACATGCCCCTGAGTTCATAAAAATATTTGATTTGTAACAGTTTATTATGTGTAAGATTTAGGGTTCCCCTTGTAGCCTAGGCAATCATATTTATATCCCTCACGTATTATATTTAAAGGAGATGTAATTAATAGGTCAAAACCTAGAGAAACAACTTTGGCACCTGACGTCAACCAATGGTCTGAACACTCAAACCCTTCCGAAGCTTAAAGGTCGACTGATAAAGTCCTCTCTAGGATTAACGAGTCGATCGATAAGATTTCCTAAACCTTGTTTAATTTACGGTTAACCACCTAGAATCAAATGTTAAATGATTAATTGGACATTTATAATAAATAAACCTGGTAATAAGTACAATGAAATGGTAGAAATTCATTTCATCATTCCTTTCTTCAAGGGTGTATGTATATTACTGCCATTCTAATATTTTGGGTAAATGATAAACAAATTAATGTGCAAATATTAACCCGTAAATATATGCAAAATATACTAGAAACTGATTATGGATGTTATGCATGTAAATGAATAAGGCAATAATCCACTCGACTAATTGTTTATTAAAATAAGTAGTAACCCACCAATACAGCAATCACCACTTAATCAATCAGGGTTAACTACAACGGACTTAATGCAGGAATAAAATCGATTAGAAATAATATTAGGTGTGCCCATTCATTGCATCCTACTCTTCGGGTGATTTATCACTTTATATTGTTTGTCTCTAGTAGGAAATAATGACCTCATTAATTAATTAAGTGGGAATTTCCCCAAGAATGGATGACACATTCCAAACCCATAAATCATCTGGTGTGATGACGAATGGGGATTCCTGAGGGGTCTATCTATTTGTTAATCACTAAGTGATCTCAATGCAATTCTGGTGGCAACTCTAGAACTGTTTTCGTAAAATTCTAAAAATCCATCTAGTGAGTCTGTCGCAATCGCCATTGGACACCAACTGACGGGCAGGTCCCGGGCGCTCTTTCCACAATGGCAACTCCACTAGGGAAGTTTTTTCAAATAAAATGAATGAAGATTCTGAGCAATTTTTGATCTTTTTAATTAATTCGGTCATTGTTCTCCTTCGCATTGCATGTTGTTCTGCATTTGTAGGGTCCTTATAAACCTCGGTACCTTCTATAATGCAATCCAACAACTCCACACAAGTTTCTTGGGTTGTATTATCGGTGGACCACTCATTGTGATTGGGAATCCTACCTGGCTTACCATCCTAGCAATGGATAATGAGTCACGATTAATGGGAAGCCCATACTGGATCTCCTACCATCCTAACAATGGTTTATGGGAGTCTAACTCTGTGGGAGCCTTCTTAGCCAAACCAAATAGTCAAAGCCTAGCATGTAATGACCATAGAAGTTTCCATTAGGTTGTACCCACTAATCTTACTCGTTGTAATGTTGCTATGAGTATTTACGATCACTAAAGCCTATGCCGAAACTCTGTCTGTCTAAAGGCAGAATTTAGGCACAAGGATACAGACTCAATTATCATAAGTACTACTGTTTGCTAGGATAGCTTGAGAGAATGCTTATATATGATGATGCTATCATCCCCTTTTGATGAAATAAATATCCTAGCCTACCTAGGAAATGGACTTTTGACCAACGGAATATGTGTTTGGGAGAAATAAGGACAGAAGGCCTGCCATTCGGCAGTAATTGTTACGTGTACAGCTAACAAGTTTTCTTATTTTCTTTGTCATACATACATGCATATATCACTCATTCATGCACTTACTAACCCCTTTTGTGTAGCTAAAATGGCAAGTAGCTCTCGCCATTCCAGCAGTAGCAGCGAATAGGACATCCATAGTAATGGTACTGCTTCAACGGCATTAAATCTGAATGAGAGATGAGCTCAAGTGCTATACATAGAACAACCTCTGTTAATTACACTTGCTACTTTGAGAAATTGGGATGTTACCATACCTAAGCCCTCTTCCTTTCACCCTAATGCCAGTGCAACAAGCTTCAAATCCGGGACTTTCTGTGACTACCATGAGATGGAAGGACATTGGATGAATGCATGTCAGACTTTAGGGAATGTCAGACTTTGGGGAAGGCCATACAATGCCTTGTTAATGATGATGTCCTAATGGAAGTAGGAATAGAAAAATATGTCCTTAGCACCAACCGGGGCACTTGGGAGATCCTTGTTTTGAATAGTAACTTTGAAGGAGAGGACTACCTATGGGATAAAGAATGAAGGGCCTTGGAAATCCATGAAGAGCTAACTAAACGCAAAGTGTTTAAAAAGCCGTCCTCGACAACTATGATGGAAGAGGATGTATATAGGCCCTACGCCTTCTACAAATACCACTACAGCTATAAACACTACATTGATGAGTGCAAGGCATTCAAAAGAGCTATTAATGAACTATGTAGCAAGAGAGAGATTTCCATCGCCGACAATGGATTCATCATTTACATAAGGGTGGAAAAACAGGAAAGAATCAGAACCTAACTCCCTGGCTTGTTCAAATGGAAGGAAGTACCGCCCCTACAGCTGAAAGAACCTCTGTCAGTCTTTAAAAACACCCTAAGTGAAATCTTCGATGATCTAGTAGAGAAAGGGTACTTACATCTCATCAACCCACCTGTTTATGATAGCTTCAGCTTCTTCTCCGTAGGAGAATATTGTTGCTACCACCAATCTATGGGACACAATCTGAGAGATTATTATGGGTTTATCAACATCATAGAAGATCTGGTCCTAGACAAAAGATTCGTTAGCTTGGGAGACAAAACCATGGGATATGCCACAAAATGGAGAAGTCATCACCCGCCCCGAAAGCTTGAGATGATACCTTCAACCTCACAACCATCAGGGGAACATACTGACCAGAGGATCTCCATAATCAAAGCCTTGTTAGAAAGCAAAGGCAGTTGGTTGCTACACTACATGGCAGAATATCATCCCAAGGAATTACCCATTGTCCTTGGCCGTATAGGGAAACAAAGGAGAAAGGGGAAGAAGACAGAAGGCTGAGGATGCAGACAAATGCAGGAGTTAGAAGTACTAAGAGGAATTGGACAAGCACTGATAGTTTTCACCTTTGGAAGAATAGTGTGGGCCGAATAAATACAACCATTAAATTTTACTTGTAATTTGTAGGATAGATTGTACTTGACTAGACTTAGTTCCTTTTACTTAATAAAACATTTTCCCGCTTTATCTCGTAAAAAGTCTTTCAGCACCAATGCCCGCACATGAATGATCAACCAAGTGAGAACAGTGTCAAAAGATAATAGGATGCTTGTTGACCTATATAGACATTCAGACACAGGCCTCTGAATGGATGCAACAGAGATGGACGGAGCTACTTGCTATATCATGATCATGAATGCATACATAAATCATAAGAGTCATGAAGCATTACATGCATTGAACATAACGCACACATATGCTGCAGGCTTTTGCCATAATCTCCTTGGTTTTGTAGCAAATGGAAGACAAATTTCAGCTCCATCGACTCCGTAAAGCCATAAGGGGAGAGGTGCAAGCTCTTACGCAGAAGCTCAGGGCCAGAAGACCCGTAAGGTCCGCCATTGAGTAGGAACACCCCCGACAAGGAATAGAACTTCTGGTGGATTTAGAAATCCAAAGCTCCTTACCCCAACAAGAAAGGCCCACCTTAGACCTAAGAGGAAACCAGACTCCTGACATAACCACCAAATGTGCTCCACCTTTTGATAAAAGCATTAAAATTGAACCCCCAGAATACCCACTAAACATCTACACTGATCATCACCTTAGCCCTAACGAGCCTACAGACTACTCACTAGACTTCCATGTCACCCTATATAACCCAGCGGCCTACTACCGCCTTTAGCAAGAGGTCCTCTTCCTGTAAGAACCCCTGACTCATCCTTATCCACATCATGAAACCATTCCAAATCATCGCGGCCAACGACCAAAGCTATTCAACGCCTAAAAAAGCTACTGTAGCACTAACTCCACTCCCCAATGAGTACTTTGATTACAATCAATCAGTGTCTGAAGTATTCCGTAGTTTGGTTTCTCAAGGGATCCTCACTCCATAATCTATTAAGAGTGACTGCGGCCTTGATGTCTCAAACTGCGCCCCTGGGACATACTGTGAATTCCACCAGATAGAGGGACACTTGACTAATGGTTGCACTAGATTGAAGGAGGTCATCAAGGAGCTCATCAACATAGGAGTAATAGCCTTTGTCCAGTTCAATAGTCCAGACAATGTCAAGTCAAGCCAGGCTGGCACCTCAACCACACGGCAATTCTCCAAGCTCCCCTTCACTCTCTCAGATATCTTTGAACACCTGAAGCATCTTGACCTGCTACGACCCCAACCAATAAAAAGTCCTGTCAACCGAGATTCATGTCTTTATATCCCCGAGACCTTTTGCACATTTCACATGACAGATGGGCATCCTACTAATGATTGCCTGGCACTCCGGCATAACATCCAACATCTCATTGATGGAGGAAGAATCCCAAATCCAGAATGCTTGGAAGCTTAGCAACTGGATTGCTAGCTTGAGAATGTGCCATCCTTGTACTCTGTGATGTGCCTGTAAATAAATAAATGGAAAATCTACTTTTCCTTTTATCTGAATAGTATTTTCTTTCTTAAATGCATTTGCACTCATAACATATTTGTCATTCACTCATATCATAATAGTTCATTTATCATTGCTACAAGGCTTTGAAACATTTGCTAGGCCCACTGCTGCTGTTATAGAAAGAAGAAGAAGAAATGCAGAAGTGCCTTGCTCGATCCCAAAAAAATGGCTTTTAAAGACATCACAAGTGCAAGGCAAGTAAAACACCATTAGATGATTGCCGGTCCTAGAGATCACCTTAAAAATAACCAAAGGCCTCCCTAAAATTCTTCCAGACATGCTCCTTCACAAGCTGAAAGAAAATGTCAAAATCTCTCTGTGACTCAAAAAAAAAAAAGAAAATGAAAGAAAAAGAAAATCAAAAAAATGAAAAAATGAAATGAAAACGAGGAAGCAGAGAGATTCAAAATAAAACAAACCTAAGTGATTGTATAGCATGATCGAAGCGTAAAAACAAAAGTGAAAAGAGGTTGCTCAAACAAATGTGTGATCAACGGGGACATAAGAACAAAGCTCCGAACCATGATACCAGAAACCAGGCAATTAATGAATGAAGAATTTTATTAATCCAAGTGCGATGTCTTCGGTAATAGGCCACAAAACAAGCCTAAGAAATATCCTTGAAATGCGTCAAAGCGCTAATAGTAATACTTCACACAAAAATTTCAACAATGGTCTCCGATACAGAAAACCATAACTGATCGAGCCTGTGCAAAAATGGAAAAAAAAAAGAGAGAACAAAGAAAAGCCCAGATTAAAGCTTAAACATGAAACCCGAAAGGCATGACTAGCAACCACAATAACATTGGGCTCTGCACATAAACCACACTCCTCTGTAGCATCGTTAAATGAACTTGGAATGATTTACTATCAGATACTCTTGATTGCATCATATCATTTGCATTTTGAATGAGATACTAAATAGGTGACGGGATAAGCTAGACAATCCACATAACAAGCACAATGGAAAGTCAGAACTTTCAAAGGAGCACTTCACACCTCCCATAAGAGAAGAAGCCCATTCTGACGCCATCAACAACAAAATAGCCAATCCCTTCGCCGACAAGGCAGCAACACACCTCACGTTTACTCCAACTCAACCTCCATATTCTGTAGATTAACAAGGTAAGCTTGAACTAACAAAGGAAACCTCACACACACAAGCACAATCTAGACCAAAAAAAAAACAAACAAAGCCTGACGAGTTGAAACCCCCTCCAGAGGCGGCTCATACAAAAGTTAAGGCAAGGACTACTAGGGTGAGAACTTCATAAAGAGGCGCCCTGGGCAAAAAGATTAGGCCAAAAACAAATAAAACCTGATGAGTTGAAAACCCCTCTAGGGGCGGCTCATGCAAAAGTTAAGGCAAGGCATGTTAGGGTGAGAACCTCACAAAAAGGCGCCCTAGGCAGAAAGATATGGCAAAAAACAAATAAAGCTTGATGAATTGACAACCCCTCCGAGGGCGTCTCATGCAAAAGTTAAGGCAAGGCCTGCTAGGGTGAGAACCTCACAAAGAGGCGCCCTAAGAAAAAAGATAAGGCCCAAAACAAATAAAGCCTGATGAGTTGAAAACTCCTCTCCAGGCGACTCATGCAAACGTTAAGGCAATGAACAAATAAAACTTGATGAGTTAAAAATTTATCAATGGGTAGCCCGCACAAAAAATTGAAAGTGATGGAAAATAAAGAAATTAAAAAGCCAAACTCGGACCAAAAACTTGAACAAAAAACTGAAACCTAGAAAACAAGACACCCATTGACAAAATTCCCCTAGGCAGGGGGCTAGGGACATCCCATTCCACCCAATAACTTTAAATGGCCAGACCAGACAACACGTAGGGGACACCTCACCTAGTTTTAAGCCCGAGTAACCAAAGTTTTCTATCTGGACTGACCCAGGCACTCCGAACAACCATCTAGCTCAGACTCAGGTACCATCACTGCCAGGTAGGAGCAACCATCTTTACTGACCAAGAACAACATGACGCGGACGTAGCTTGACTAACACTCTTTCTTTAATGCATGATTAATCATTACACTCTAGAATAGGAGTTCACACTGCATGCCTATATCACACTACATCACAAATTCACACTAGATAAGAAGGCCAGCAATGGATGGCTGAAATCACTTAGAATCACATACTATGCACAACATGCATACACATTGCATTTTGAAATAAGTCAAAAGGCACGAGACCAAACAAAGAACGAAAGAATCAAAAGCTAGATGAGACTAAAGCAACGAATTTGATGTAACAAGCACAATATCCGAAGTGACAACAATAATTAAGTTATACCGCATGAATGCCCACGATGGAAGGGGAAGGCAACCTAACACAGAAATCCAGTGTGTGAGCATATGCAGATGTGGAGTAATTGGACGCCAGATGACATGGACTTCCTGAGCGAGTCAAAGAGAACGAAATAATAGGACACTGGGGGCAGGACGAGTCTCCCATCCACCCATATGCAGATCAACATATCCCAGATGAAGCGAGGCTAAACCATTAAAACTTGGGGGCAAGACTATCGGGTTACGAGTAGAATATTCCAATCGGATTGGAACATGAACGCAGCGAAAATTAAAATTTTTTATCCCTTAACCCACCAAGGATCATATGTGTTTCATAAAAATCGAAGGAAGGGTAAACAAAAATTACCTTTGTAGATCAATTTGTCGTGCTGCCTTTCTGAAAGACAACCACCCTTTACAAGTATTCAAACACGAACGAACAATGAACGATTTTGTGGAATGCTAGTTCAGATTTGTTTTCTCAAAATGAATTAGGGTTTTTCTCTCTCCATTTCTTTTTATTTTCCAAGTAAAAGATGACTTGCAGATCTCTTTTTCTATTTTTTTCTTAATATCTTGTACAATACATATATGTATATATACAAGTCTTCTAGGGTTAGGTTAAAAATGAATTCTAATTATTATTTATTTAAAACTCCTTTTAAATAATAATAATTTAAATCCTAGTCCTTATCAAATAAGGAATTTATATTTTTAACCAAAT
>CANYLF011070499.1:0-12532 GCA_948193215.1 Bocquillonia castaneifolia
TTATTTTTTTTTTTTTTTATTTTTATTTTCCAATATTTAACCCCCCCCCCCCCCCCCCCCCTCTTAGTGCATTGGGATTTCACTACCTTCGTTCAAGCTCTCTATTCAGCCAATCATTCCTAGGCCCAGTTCTAATTTTACCTTAACCAAGCCTCTGAACCACTCCCACAAGTTCTTCACATATATGTCTATCATTAAAACTTATTTTATAACTAGAACTGCCTTTGTTCACCTACTTTGTCTTATATGGGTCTGGTCTTATTGGGCCAAATTAATTTAGGTACAAACAATTGCCCCCCCTACATATATACTTTACTCCATTGAGTGAAAGTTATATGCATGCTGATGGCCTCTTGAAAAAATAACTCCTCAAAAGTTCCAAAATTTAAAAGCAATGTTCACACTCCTGAATAGGTAGTTTTAGATGAGCATGCTAACAAGAACTAGTCTATTAAATAGCAGGAAATGAGATATCGTCTATTATAAAAAGAATTAGAGATTGAAATAGCACACTTTGCGTAAAAGCTCTACACAGATGCGAAGGTTGCAACCATCACAATGACAATTAATGTAAATCAAACACTAACTCCTTCAACAGCTAACAACGGTAAATCAGAGGGTAATCAATGTCCTAACAGCTCTAATTCAAAAATAGAGACGTACAGGCTCAAGAATCCCCTCTTTTTTGAAATTCCCAAATTGATAATGGCTACATAATCTCAATTAACTCCAATAATCTTTGGAGTTTCTTTTTATCCTTTATCAAATCTAGTCCTTCTCAAGTTGCCTTTCACATTCCAACTCTAATACCAATTCCCAACTTCTTTCTAACTTCTGACCCTATTTTAAAAAGTTTACCCTCAACTGTTTTATTCACAAATCAATCATTGAAGCTACAATCCTCCAAATTTTCCAGAGCACCACTGATTCCACTACTCCCATTTCCTCTTCAAAGGTTTTCACCACAACTGCCTTTACCGATCTCTCAACTACCACGTAAAAATTTTAGTAAGCCCTATTATATATTTGTTATTCCCTTCACTTTTTTTATAGCGGCTCACCAATTTTAATCGCCTGATTTTACTTCAGAGATGGCAGCTCCCTCCAATTCTTGTGCCTCTTAAATTTCTAGAGGCTTTACTTTCCCTGATCCTGCAGATTCTTTAGAAGATACATGTCTTGCTATAGTTCCAAGCATTAAAGTGGCAGACCTGCCTCCTTACTTCTCTTACAGGTTATAACTGGTCTAATTTCTTGTCTGGTTTTTTAGTCCTAAAGTGCTTTCATTTAATTGAGACTTGATTATGCAGGATTGAAAAAAACAACTTTGTCTATGCCAATTCTAGAGAAGGTGAAAACCTAATCATATCATCGGAATTTAATATTGAATCATTACCAACTCTGCCTTGTTATGAAGCACCTAGTCCTACTAACTTTCTTTTGAAAATCCCCATTTCACCTGCATGCAACTGTATCAAACCCTAGCCTCAGAACTATGCTCTCTAGGTCTAATGGTGTGAACGCCTTCACCCTGTCTTTGGAGCAGATTAGATCAGGTTGGGTCTTGATGAATTAAACTCCATCACTTGCAACAACCTCCCTTACCAGCCTATTTTAATTACTATTGCCTTGAAGTTCTGGAGCATTAGCAACAATACTTTTATCTTTCCATTCGGTCACCTGTCCTTTACTTTGAAGGATGTTTTCTATCTCACTGGTTTTCCAGTCCTTGGTGAGGACTATATATGCTTGATTTCTGAAGAACCTACTACTGGGTTATCCATTTCTGTGAAGCACGACCAGTATCCTTCCTATTCTACTATCATTGATGAAGCCTTGAGACACACCAACCCTCCTAATACTGAAGAATATTTCAGGTCCCTTTGGGTACTATTTTGCATGTATGTTTTTAGTCCCACCACTAATAGACCTTTAATGGAATTCCTCCCTCTTTGTGAGTATTTAGCTGCTGGTAATGGCAATTTCATGGCTCTAGGTAGTAGTTTCTTAGCCAGTGTCTATTAAAAGATTAGAAGGATGCTTGATAAAGAATCGGTTGATAACCCCACTGTAATGTGTTGGTTTATCCAGTCTTGGTTATTAACTTACTCTCCTAAGCTTAGAACTAGCATAGAACAACAAAATGTTAAATACCTGGGAGAGAAACATGCCACTTTCCAATGTGATTGGGATTCTATTAACATTTATTCCTTCTTTCTTCACTACCAAGAACGAGCCCATGAACTTGCGTGTCCTTATGATGCCTTGAACCACCAACCATCTTAGCTCAAAATCTTTCCTGATTGCCTTTTACCTAGCGTGTATCATCGTCTTCTTCTGGCCTATACCGGATCACATTTGTTTATGATTGGTGGGGACAAGGCCTTCAAAGGCAGTTCCTCTGGCTTCCCTTTTGAGTTTTGAACCATATCAGCCTTATCTTTTTGCTTGGCAGTTTGGCTTTAACTGTGTAGTTCCCCCTAATATTCTTGCTATGAATCTTCCTCAAGGTACATCCATAGACCCTGCTAGCCAAACTCTTGTGAAAATAAGAGCTATCCAAGACCACTACAAAACCCTTCCTTGCTAGATCCATTCTATTCCTAAGAATTATGTAGGTGCTTATGATACCTGGTGGCAGTTGTCCTATACTAAACCGATGTACAGATCTCTTGCTAGTCTAGTAAAAGGTAAGTTTCTATATATTTGATTGAATCTTTAAATTCTATTTTGATGCTCTTCTAATTTTTAATTTCCTTATAGAATTTAAAATTTAAATTGGGACAGTGTTACCTCTGCTTCCTAAAAGGACTGGTTCTGTCATCTCCACTCCTGCTTCCAAGAAAAAGGCAGCCGCTCCCTCAACCAAAGCATGTAAGGGAAAGGGACCAATTTCCAGCATAACTCCTGCCAGGAATTTAGTTAGTACTTTAGCTCACCCCAAAGTAGTTCCTACTCCATCAGTTCACGAGGTAGTTGAAGTGACTGAAGAAGATGTAAATGGTGTTGAAGAAGAGGCAGAAGCTAGTGAAAGTTCTGAGGGAGAAGAAGTTGGTACCCATGACCTCCCACTTAATTAGAAGGAAACAGTCCTGGTAAGTTTCTAACCTCATAACTTCATTCATCCTACTTCTCTATGCCTGACAGATTCATTCCTCCATGCCATAATCAAACGGACCTAGATGATATCACTCTTTTTAAACTTGGTTTCTAAGATTGCCAAAACTAGTTGGCCCTATTATTGCCACTTTTGATCCAGGGATGCAGACTCTTATCTCTTCAACTAAGTCTGTAATTGAGGTAAGCCTATCAATATACTTTCAGATTCTCTTATCAAGGGTCCCTTCTGATTTTTCTTCTTTCTTATCCCTACCAAGTTTTTGACTGGGGTTCCATTCCTTCTAAGATCACATTGAAGTATGACCTCGATTTCATGGAAGTGTCTCCTGAAATAGTTAAGACTGCTACTCCAGTTGTGGACCCAAAAGAATTGAAGGGAGTTGTGGAATCCTTGAAGCTGAACCTTACCCAGGAACTACCATCTCTTGTAGATTTGTGGAAGAATGCTTTCCTTGCTTCTTTGGGGTATCTCAACACTGCCTTTCCAAAATCTACAATCCAGGCTTTGTCCAAATAGGTGGAGACTCTTTTCCAAACTCTTGTTGCTTGTAATGTTGTACAGACTAATTCTGCTGGCAAACGAGCTGCTTCCTAGCAATATAGGGCTTTATATGATGTTAGGAGAATATAACTGGAGGTAGCAGGTTAGAAAATGTTTGACCTTAAGGCTAAATTTGAAGAAAAAGAGGTTGCCATCCGAGAGCTGTAGAAATAAATTGCCCAACTGAAGTCAGAACAAGAGGTTTTGGGCTAGGAACTTCGTCAACTAGCCAATGAGTATAAGAGTTTGGAGACGGTAGCCGATATAGTTAGTGAAGGCTCGGTAGCTTAAAGGAACGATATTGCTAAGTGGAGGCAAGAAAGTAAACAAGCCAGAGAACAACAGGTTGCTTACATGACTCAATGGCCAAACCTACGTTCTTTCAACTTTGATGCACTTTTCTCTTAAACTTTTATCTCTCGTGATTTGTTTCTAAACAATTTATCAGCCTATGTACAGGTCTTTAGGAATGTCTTTTTGAACAGTTCTCATATAGGCCATGGTTTTTTGGCCTTTTAATTCCTTAATTTTAGTTCCTTAATTCTTCAGAATTTGCTTCTTATTTGAATGTATGTTTACCACTGTTACCTCCTAGTTGGTCTTCCATTTGAATAATATTTGAGTAGGACTAGTATTGGTTTGCTTAAGTAATATGACATTATCATAAAACCCTCTCAAAACTAGTCTAATGCTAAGGAATATAACGTCGGCCTTAAACTTGTAAGGATTGGAGACTTGAAAATTGAATTGAGAAAAACTAGCCAGATCCTTGTGAAATTAGGAATCAGCCTTGGGTAAAAATGAAAATCAAAAGCCAAAAATGCTTGAAGATGGGATCTGGATCTTTCTCTGCCACGAGAACTGGCCCGATCCTTAGAGAACCGGCCTTGGCCAAAAAAATTAAATGATAATAAGGCTTGAAGACGGGATCTGGATCTTTCTCAACCAAGAGAACCAGCCTTATCCTTAGAGAACTGGCCTTATCCTTAGAGAACCGGCCTTAGACTAGCATTCCCGTTGGTTTTTACTGATCGAGTTGTTCATAGGATCCATCCTTTCTTCGCATTTTAGTAATCAAGTCCTTATAATCGATTTTTTGGCCTGTCATTGGAATATATTTTTATATCCATGCATTTATTTAAAGTGTAACAAGTTTCAGAAATGGCCAATAGGCCTATGTCTTTATTAATGTGGCCATAAGGCCTACTAGATTAATATCCATATACAACTAAGTTAATACACAAATGATTAGAATTATAACCTATGGAATGGCCCTAAGGCCTATTACATTTGCATGTTATGAACCTCCCATAAGGTTAGGAGGTACTATTTTAAATAGTTGCCATTAATGAACCTTTGGTGAGGTTCTCCTTCCAAGCTAGACAACCAATATGAATTGCCCTTCAACACTTTTTGGATCTTGAAGCATCCTTCCTAATTTGGTGACCACTTACCATATTCTCTGTCTTTGGTTCCAGGCATTAGGATTACCTTCCAAACCAAGTCTCCTTCTTGAAAGCTTTTCTTCCTAACCCTTCTATTGTAAGATCTGGTCACCTTCTTCTTTTGAACTATCATATAGTCCAGTACTTGCAATCTCATGTCTTCCAAATCTTCCAGCTCTAATACCATGGCTTATATGAACTGCTTTAACATGAGTTCGTTCTATAATGCTACTCTAAAGGATAGAACCATTATCTCCAAAGGTAGCACTCCATCATGGCCAAAAGTTAAAGCATAAGGAGTGGTACTTGTGGCTGTTCTTTTGGACGTTCTGTATGCCCCCAACGTTTCCGATAAAGTATTATGCCAGTTCCTAGGATTGTCATCTAGCATCTTTTTATGGATGCCAATAATTATCTTGTTGGATGCCTCAGCCTATCCGTTTGCCTGAGCATAATGAGGTGTGGAGTTTAATAATTTAACGCCGTTGACCGCTGTAAAGGCTTGGACCTTTTGCCCTGTGAACATAGTACCTTGATCTTTAGTAATAGATTGTGGAATACCAAATTTCTTTCTCAATCAAATTTATCACATCTCTTTTCTCGATTTTCATCATTGGGGCAGCCACTACACAATTGGAGAAATAATTTATTGCTACTATCAAGAAGTTCTGGCCTTTAGAAGAAGCTGGATGAATCTTGCCAATGAGATCTATGGCCAATCCACAAAAAGGCCATGACTTGATGATTGACTGTAGTTCCGTAGCAAGAACTCTTTGTAAAGTACTTAATCTTTGGCATTCTTGGCATCCTTTTGCATAAGCTATACAATCCTTCAAAATTGATAGCCAATAATGGCCATATTTTCTTATCAACAATCTCATCTTAATCCCAGATTGGTGTGCCCGTACACTCTACTATGGACCTGTTCCATTACCTCCATGGCCTATGGAAAAGTCAAACGCCTTAGAAGCAGACCTGTTGGATCTTTTCTATACGGCTCACCATGCCACAAGGTATAATTAATGGCTTGCATTTTCATCTTGTGAGAGACTTTGCTGGCTGGATTATGTAAACACCTTTTAATGTCTGTCCTCCAATCTGGTTGGATATCTATTTCACATGTCAAAACCTCTACCTAGATCCATCTCTCCATAATAGATGGATGGGACCTCTTTTGAGCTCTTTTGCGCCACTAAGAGTCTATGTGTCAACTCTTCTGAAATTCTTAGACCGGAGGCCACTTAAGATAATTCATCAGCCTCCTAATTCTGTTGCCTTAGCATATGTAAGAACTCTATGGTTTCAAAGGATTCCAGCAATTGGATTGCAGTGGTAAAGTAGGGTGCCAAGGTAATACTACAACACTTATGCTCCCCATCACCATCCTTAGAACCAATCCTTAATAACCTTTAAGTTCTTTGCCCTCAAAACCTGCAAAATTTCTAAACCAATAATCAAGGCCTCATACTTGGGCTGGTTGTTAGTGCATTTAAAATCTAAATTAAAAGACAAAGTGGTTTTTGTCCTAGTAGGTGATACAATGACCACTCCAGGTCCAGCAGATTTGTTAGTGCTGAACCCATCAAATTTAAGAGTCCAGGGTTGTTTATTTGTATTGTACACATGCAATTCTCTTTCTATAACTTCCCTAATAGGAATTGAAGGGTGGTCTGCACAGAAATCGGCCAAGGCCTGGCCTTTAACTAACTTCTGAGGTGAATAAATCAAATTGAAGTTTGACAGACTTAGTAACCATTTGCTTATGTTGCCAAAAAGGATTGGCTTATTCAACATGTATTTCATCAAATCTATCTGGGATACAACATTGACTCGGTTCCCTAATAAATAATGTTTTAACTTGGTATAAGCAAAATACAAAGCCAGACATAATTTATTGATAGGAGTGTACCTAGTTTCTGTAGGAGTCAGAGCTCTACTCAAGTAGTAGACCACTTGCTCATCAATGTGTTGGACCAGTAGGCATTTCATTGATTCTTCAACAGTAGAAATGTATAACTTCAATGGGGTCCCAACTCTAAGAGACTTGAGAACTGGAGGTTCTGTTAGGTACTATTTTATCTGGTCAAAGAGAGCTTGATGTCTTTCTTCCCAACAGAACTCCTCTTGATTCTTGAGTTTAAGTAACTCTGAAAACTCTCTAGTTTTGCCTGCCAAGTTGGAGATGAAGCTCCTCAAATAATTGAACTGGCCCATGAACCTTTATAGTTCTTTCTTGTTCTTAGGTGGACCTGCCTCTCTAATAGCTTTAGCCTTGTTCATATCAATCTCCACTCCTCTTTGATGAACCAGGAATCCTAGGAAATTCCCAGCCTTGACTCCAAAGGATTGAGCTTCAAATTAATGTTTCTCATCCTCTGGAATGCCTCTACTAAATGATCTGGATGCTCTTGGGCCACTTTGGACTTGACCACTATATCACCAACGTATTAGCTATAAGCATTGTGTAGATATCTTTAGGAGTAGCCTCATTAAGGTCTCTAAAATCTACACATACCCTTAGTTTCCCATTCTTCTTTACCACATGAGCCACGTTAGCTAGCCAGTTAGCACACTTAGCAGGTCTGATAAATCCTGCTTTGTACAATTTCTCAATATCCTCCTTGACCTTCAGTTCCACTACTTTAGACATCCTTTGTGCTGGCTGGCAGTATGATTTAAACTCAGGCTTAATAGGAAGCCTATGTTCTACCAATTTCCTGCTCAGACCTGGCATTTCTCTATAGTCCCATGCAAAGCAATCCTTATTTCTCTTTAGCAACGAAATGAGTCTTCCTTTTAATGGTTCAGCCAGTTTCTCACTAATATAAGTTATATCTGGCTTCTCTTTCTTGCCTAGATTCAATTCTTATAAAGTCTCAGGTGTCTGTTGTCCTACTGACGTGTCCTCCATCTGAGGAGGTGCTGGTTCCAAATTCTCCATCACAATCTCCTGCTGGTCTGCTCAATCTCTTCTTCATAGACCAGTTCTACCTCCCATGTCTCCCACTCATTAACTTCTGTTAATTCTTGCTTGATTTACTCCATCAATTGTTGTAAATAGCACTTCAGTATAGCAGCTACAACCGCTACAAATTGCTCCTAGGAAGACTAATCATCAATAAGTTCTATAATGAGTGTAGACCTGTTCAACCTCTTATAAGGCATGATAATAGTAGATTTGGTGACAACCTCCACCTGAGATTTAACTTCTTGTTCTTCCTCTTATACTTCTTCGATATGGACTTTCTTCAGATGTCTTGACTTGGACCTACGCTGGAACCGGATTGATCCTACATCCTTGTCATAATACCTGGCTTTGACTATATCAGACATGGCATAGAATGGCTTGTTATTAGCCCATACAATCTCCATATCATTCCCTTTCCAAAATAACAAGAACTAGTTTACAGTTGCTCCAAGCCAAGTATCCATCACTATGTGTGATGCCAAGTTAGATGCCTAAGCAAGGAGGATGGATAAGATGTAAGTCAATACAATTGCTCCAAGCCAAGCATCCATCACTATGTGTGAGCTTTGTGGGGGAGTTGGGCATTCAAGCCAACAATGTGAAGTAGGTAATCCTTTTTCCTCTAATAGTGGGGAGATTGCCAACTATGTAGGGAATCCTTACAATTAACAAGAAGGACGAAATCCTTATTTTAATACCTACAACCTGGGTTAGAGGAATCACCCAAACCTTTCTTGGGGAAGGAACCAACGTACCACCCAAACCCACTTTAATAAGAACCAAGCAAACTATCACCAACGGCTTCCCATACAAAATTAAAACCAAACGAACCTTAGTTGTGAGAGCCATTAAGGAACATAAAAGGGTTTTAAGGATGTTTTATTCTTAATCAAGTTGTTTAAGATTAGTGTGTGATGAGAGTTAACATTAATGTTGAATAGCTTAAGGCTTTAAGTCTAGAGATAGATTAAAGCCACTAAACCCTACTCACCCTTAATTGAGAGATGGTGTTTAACATTGTTTGTTGATTATTGTATTGTTTTATTAAGGATATAGGTGGATTACTATTCTAGGGGCTTTTAATTGTTGGTTGTAGCTAATTAATTCCAGTTATTTGCATTGCTTTGATTGTTTTACAATTATAATACTCTTTATTAGTTTAGGATTAGTGAATTATAGGTTAGGATAATTGTTGAATTGCTTTGATTTTCTTGCTAAGTATTTAAATCACTTTAAAATTTTGATTTCAACTTTAATCGGTTGGTCAAATAATCCCATAATTAATACTCAAAACCACCGACTCTCCGTGATTCGATACTTTTTTATACTACTTGGATGACTTATACTTGTGGTTAAGACCTATTGTATGGCAAGGTTCATGTCCCAACTACACTCCCCAAACCTATGCTGCACGAGTTGGTAGATGAATTTGATGATTCTGAAGTCGTTGAAGTTTATTACGGCGATCCAAGCACATCTAACAATGCTGTAATTTTCTTCTCTTTATGACTCTAATTATATTTATCTTTTTTGTATAGATGGTAAAGCTTAAACTCACAAATTGGATGCCTAAAGATTTAGGGGCGACTGCTACTAACAAGCCTTCTTCGACTGCCAATGTAGCTGGTGGGTCGAATCAGGTTTCTGTTTCTAACCAACAATCCAGAACTCTACCAGTGCTGTCAAATACTCAACCTATCACACCAGCTGTTAAGGAGACAACTATCGTGGAGATCGTTGCTGATTCTAAAACAAATAGAAAGAGGGCTCGCCAAAACACGAGTGCTAGTATATTAAAACACTTGAAAGAAGGCCGAGCTTCCAAGATTGAGAAGATTACTGAAGAATCCTCGACTTCTGAAGATGAGCCCAACGAGATAAGTGCTTTTGCCTAAGAGTAAGTCGACAAGCTAGGCAATCCTTCTATTAGGGACCTTAGAGTTGCCTCTCAGATGTGTACTGAGATCAACCTTTCTGCTAACATAGAAGGCCAAGCTTCTCGAAACCATATCTCTTTGGATTCGCAAGCCCAGGAATGCATCTTAACGATATGTTCTCCTCTGACTATTTTTCTCTCTTTTCTTCAAAAGATGTTAATTGTATTAATTATTACTATTTTATGCATCTTGCCAATCTTGTAAGAATAATGAAATTCAAACATCAGTACAAGAGGAAGGCTTTAATGGCTGATGTAAAAGATGAGCAAAAGAAAATTGACCAAGCTATGAAGTAGGCAAACTAAGACAGTTGTTCATAACCTTGAAAACTCTGAACAGAAGGTCAAGCACCAAAAGGAGAAACTCAATGCTGAAAAGAAGAAAATGGAGGAAATCACCAAGCTTCAGGCTAAAATAGAGCCTCTAAGGAAAGTTAATGAAGAACTTAGGATCTCTTTGGCAGATTCCAATCTTTTGAAGGACGAGGTCACCCAACTCAAAACTGAAAATGAGGATAGGAAGAAAAGATTGACTGAAGTTGAAGCAACTATAGCAGAGTCTGAAAAACTTAAAGGCAAGGTTGGCAAGGCCCTCATGGACTTCCGAGCCAAAATTCAGACTGAAGTGTCTGTTCATTTTCTTCAAATCCTTAACTTGGACTTTTCATTTATTGAAGAAATTGTGCCCTGGGATTTGGAGTTGGATGAGCCTAAGGTAATGGAAGTTGAGAATGTGAATACTAGAGGTGATCTCCCAGCTTGATTGATTTTTTTAACCTTTTCAGATCATTCTTAACTTTGTAAATTTTATCTAAGTACTTTGAACATGGATGATTTTGTAGCTTTTGGATGCCTTGATTATAGCTTTAATTTATATTTCTTTTCTTCTATCCTTTGCATGAATATATTTTTGCT
Source organism: Bocquillonia castaneifolia (assembly GCA_948193215.1). Taxonomy (NCBI): domain Eukaryota; kingdom Viridiplantae; phylum Streptophyta; class Magnoliopsida; order Malpighiales; family Euphorbiaceae; genus Bocquillonia; species Bocquillonia castaneifolia. Next base: position 10,926 of record CANYLF011070499.1, read on the forward strand.
TTTTCCTGCCTTTTATGCCTTAGAATATTTTATCTAAGTTCTTGATGACTCCAACTAGTTTTACCGCTTTTAGAGGCTTTTTGTGATTAATTAGTATGGAATGAATCATCTTTTTTGTAAAGGCATCCCTATAAGAGCGAGCTTAGAGATGATTCTCCTCTCTTTAAGAGGGCATCTATGATAAGTTAACCCTGGATGAATCACCTCTCTTTAAGAGGGCATCTTGATAAGAGCTATCTTTAAGCAATCATAGAGATGATTCACCTCTCTTTGAGAGTGCATCCTCACAAGGGCGATCTTAGAGATGATCCACCTCTCTTTAGCTTGGCCTTTATCAGTTTCACTTTGAAAAGTGAGTTTGCAGACTTAGCTCGTGCAATCAAGGAGGAGCTCAACTAATCCTCTTAATTTGAAGGGCTGTATTGGAAAGACTTTGCCTTGTGATTCTTTGGTGATACCACTTGAGCATATGATCCATTATGCCTCTTCGAAGTATTCCATTGACGCTGAACCTGCAGGTTTGCAAGGAGCAGTAAAGTTTGGGTTGAACGGGGTCCTGCGAGTTGAGAACAACAAGGAACCTAGTAGGGAAGGCACGAAGACGTCTTTTACCAAAGGTGATGGAGTTCAAAGCGTCAATCACAATGTAAATTGAACCAGTGAATTCCCAAAGTTCAAGCGTTTGATATTCTTTTTCCTTGCAATTATTATTGATCCATGATATCCATATCGAGCAAAAGCCGTTTACAAGGTCTCAACAGTCAAATATGAGGGAAAATCCTCGAAAAAAATCATTGAATTGGAGGAAACATGATTGGGTTGAGTAAGGGAAGGTGTTTTAGGGTTAGGGTTTTGGTAAGGTTGAGATTTATGGTTTGTCGCCATGAAATTTTTTCCTTTTCTATTTTTTTCAATTTTTCTTCACCCGTAATATTGTTCTCAAGTCTCAATGCAATTAATATATCTAATATAGAATTTATTTTTGACTGAATAAATTACACACAACAATATTATGATCTTTTTACTATATTCTAATTAGTCATTGATTGAGTAATTAATGCAATCTAATTGGCTAGAACCTAAAAGAAAGTTGTCCATCACACATAAGGTCAAATAAATTTTAATTTTACAAAAACAACTCTTTGTGTGGACAACACAAAGAGTTGAAGGGAAGGCCGGAAAGAGATTTGAGTATGAGATTCTAAATATTTTTTCTAATTTTGATGATAAATATTTCTAATATTAAATTTTTTCTTGAAAGATATCCTAAAAGATAGTAATAAGTGGAGAGAAGACTTAAAGGTTATATAAGAAAATATTTATTAATTAGTTTTTAAATATTTTATAAGATTATTATTACAATGGTAAATTGTTTTTATTTCATATTATTAATTATAAATCGAATTAACATAATATTATATCTATATGTAGCAACTATTCATCAAAAAAATATATGTAGCAACTACATATTTCTAACAATTTTCTTGTATAATTTTTTTTACTTAATTTGGTGATTAAATATAGAATATAGTTTTTTTAATGGTGAAACATAAATTGAAGAAAGCTAAACAGAATCCTGCATGTACTGCACAACAAATTGAGTTTTG
>CANYLF011071072.1:0-11018 GCA_948193215.1 Bocquillonia castaneifolia
TAATACTAATTCTATTATTGCTTGAATAGCTTGACTTGGATTATTATGATTATATATTATAATTAACAAGAATTGGTAATTAATAGTGTGGTTATGTTGATAAATTATGAATTGAGATATTATTTGAATGATTTGAAGTAAAAGAAAGTATTTGATTAATATTTATTATGTAAATGAGATTGATATGCATGATTTGGTTGAGATGAGGAAAGGATTTGATAAAATATTGAAATGAGAATGAAATGTTGTGATTTGAATGTAATTGAAATTTATGAATGAAATGAGTAATGAAGTGAAACTTGTGATGTGGTTTGAAAATGAGGAAAGTGATGATTGATGAGAAATTGAAATGAGATCATTGAGATCAAAATGGAAATGAGGTGATTTTGTTGAGAAATGTGATTTATGGTGGAATTGTTGAGGAAAGTATTAAATTGTGCTAAGATGATATGATTTTGATTATCGTTGATTGAATTGATGATTTGTTTTGACTATGTGATTAAATGAAATGGTTGATTGTTAAGTTAAGATCATTGTTGTTTGGTTGTTGGTTGATTATGTTTGGCTTGGTAATGAGCTGGATTGTCTAAGTGTTTGGTTAGGAATTGGTAACCCAAGATTTGAGATTTGAAATGTATGAGAAACCCCTAGAAGAGTGAAAAGGGGAATTGAAATGAATGATATTAAACCCAAACCCCTAGAAGAGTGAAAAGGGGAATTGAAATGAATGATATTAAACCCCTAGAAAAGTGAAAATGGGAATTGAAATGAATGATAATAACCCCTAGAAAAGTGAAGAGGGGAATTGGTGCACCAATGAGATATATTGATATTGATATTGAGAAAAAGATGTGATCGGGTTACCATTCTTTGAACCAATCATTTAGATAGTTTATCTAATTATCAAGGTTTGATTTGTGAATTGTGATTTCTAAAAAAATAATATGATTATTTTATTATTCCATAAATTGAAATAATAGTACAAAAGAAGACAATAAAATTTTAATCATTTTAAAGACATGATTTGAATAGTTGATTGAAAAAATAATTTTGAAAATATTATTTTGGAAGATGATAAGATTACTTTAATAATTATCAAAACATGATGTGAAATATTAATTTAAAAAAAGGCAATAAAACTTTAATAATTTTTAAAAAATAATTTGATTAATTAGTGGGAAAGGCACATGTAACCTTACATTAAATTGCAATTATTTTAATAGTTTAAAAAAGACACTGAGATGTTAATAATTTTAAAGATATTATTTTAATAGTTGATCAAATAGTATTTTAAAATCAATTACTTTCTAAGCACAGTTCAATTTCCTTCGGTTTTATTATATAGATATAGGTATATACGTACCTTTCAAAACGGTCCCTAATCTTGAACAAGAAAATCTCGTTATCATCCTGGAGAATCTTGACCAACCTTTCCACCAAATTCCTTCGCTGTATCCATCCAGGGTTATTTAAATCAATCTCATTTGCATCAAGTATAACTCTTTTTATACGTAAATAAGTTGGCAGCTTCTCTAAAGCAGCCCATTTGAGGGCTTCTTCATCTTCATCTATTTCTGCATGTGAAGCTTCCATTGTGTTATCTGTAACACTACTACACTCACGTCGTCTACTGCTGCTTATCTCACTGCTACCCATTAATATTATTAATTATTACAAGCCTTTTAATTTGTACTTAGCTTGATGCTTAATTCCTTTCTTATATATACGTCTCTCAACTGATCAGGTTGAGATATTGACAATATGGCATTTGCTGTAAGATCCAAAATCAAGATGTGAGGATCAAAGTTTTATAAGAGAAATGCTGTCTGTTCGATAAAATGGTCTGCAAGAATTATTTATCTTATTATGAGATGAGAGTCCATCAAGACGTGAGGAGTACATCTAGCTCTTTAATTTTCTAAATTAAGAATAATTTTTTTTATTATTATTAAATGATCTGCACAATGGATTCTGCTGACTCCAAATTCGTATTTGGTAACTTTCAAATGTGGGGTTTAATTTTATTTTTGTCAGCACACGAGTGAAGTTTCCTAATTTAGTATCAACAACGTCTAACTCGTATACAAATCTAACACACAGAATTATATCTAAAGTTATTCACAAGTTGAAGTAATGATAATTGCTTTACATTTATCAACACAACATGTTCTTATCTTTTTTGGAAGTTAAAAGCTTTGATAAAAAAGGCAAAGAAGAATCCAAAGAGCACAGAAAATCCAACTACGACAACTGCAGCTATTCCTACGAACTCATGTCTATACCCAAAATAACTCCTTATGAAATGTTCAACCGTTTCACCAGTGTCTATGGTGTCCTTTACGTCTCCAAACTGTGAAGCACCCAATCCATACATGGTCCAAGCCACTGGGCAACACCAATAGTACCATTTCCACCAGATAGGAATCCTCTGTCATGAATATTATATTTATTGTTATTTAACGCTTACCTCATTCAGAAAATAATAAGAAGAAACATAGGATAACAAGAAGTTACCGGTTGGGGAATGACGAATCCTGAGAAAAGGTTCCATATTGCATAAAAGGCAGATGCAACCACAGCAGCAATGTTGTGATTCGGAGTAATGGCAGTAGTCATCATTCCAAAGAATGTTAAGTACAAGAAGGAGAAATACATGAAGAAGAGATACCAAAAGAACTTTTTCAGAGTCCAAACAAGCCCAATCATGGCATAAACAATGACCCCATATATGATAGTCTGGATCAAAACATAAGGGACTTCAATCATAACCTGAAAAACAGAACAAAAAGAAAGGTATAGCTAAGAAACAATTTGAATCAATCACCCAGAATCCTGAAAAAGAAGAGGTTTTCATTTATTGTTATTATCATCAACATTCAAGAAATTTCTAAGCCCAAACTTTTACAAGCCAAAATATTTAACCACATAAATAGCATGTCAACTGATGATTTAAACCAGTTTTCTCTGGCCAAAAGAAACAAAGATAAAAGAGTAAACAAATCAATTTACCTGTCCAAAGGCATATGGCAATGCAGAATACATTCCAGCTGCTCTTTCTCTGTAAAAAACTGTTCTCTCAATAGCCACAACTGGCTGAACTGAACCAGCATTCTGAATTCCTATAAAAAGAAGAGCGGAGTAGATAGAACCAATCGTGTTAAAGATATCCTGTTCCCTTGTTCTGCAGTTGTTGAGCCATTTACCCAAGTTAGTGGTTACTGAAGAGAATATCTAACTCTTATCAAAAAGTTTGTTGCATTTATCTATACCTTTTGCAGCCTAGATTCCAGAATATTGTCCCGGTAATCAAAGCTATTATTGTTGTGAACAAGAATTTCACAGCAGTATATGGTGGGTTTCGCCAATAAGACCAGTGCTGCTTCCATAGGCAAGCCATACATTGGGTTAAGAAAGGCTGCGAGTATCGAGTTGGGAAGTACACATCTTCTGAACCTGCTTGGGGTGTGCTTAATTCCTTAATCAAGGCTTTATTTTTCCTGAATTATTAACATTATTTCATATCTTGTTAGTATCTTATGCATGCTAAGTCCATAAGGTGCGCATCTAACAGTGTTTTCCTGAATTGTTAACATTACTTGATTATCATGTTAGTATCTTTACAACAAGAAGTGCATCAGACACTGATTATTTTAGAAGAATCCAGATGCTTCCATCCAAATATAATTATGTTTTGACTTTTCATTTACCGCTCTCTTAATTTTTCATTTAATTAGATGAAAAAATAATTTACTGACTATAGCAGATTCATATCAAAATATAACCATGGTGATCATAAGCTTTTCCTCTTTTCTAGTTTCTATTTTTCCGCTGAAAAAGTCTGAGACTGAGACTGACCTGTACAGTTCTGAGTTTTTGTAGATGTTGGCAAAGTCAATCCCAAGAGCTGTTTCTTGTGCTCCAGAAGTGATCTCCAACATCCAAGTTGCAGGATTGTAACCATCCTTTATCTTAGGAACACCTTCAATGTCCTTGTAAAATTTGAAATGCAAAATGTTTTCTCATCAGTAAGCAACAGGGCGTGAGATTAGAATAACTTCATTGTTTATCATGCATCTATTGTACTAACCTCAAAATACTTCAACAGATGACAAGAATGGCAGCCTATGGGACCCACATAAATTTCCTCACCTCCCTTTTTTAATAAGATCAACTGCAGTGATACTATAGAAAATCAATACTGGCATATGATAGATAGAAACAGATCAGCAGCTAGTCATGAAAAACTAAAATGTCACACCTCATCGAAGGCATCAAAAATGTCAATGCTAGGCTGGTGTATTGTACACACCACAGTTCGCCCGGTATCTACTGTATTCCTCACCGTTCTCATAACTATGGCAGCTGCCCTGGCATCAAGGCCAGATGTTGGCTCATCCATGAAAATAATAGAGGGGTTGGCAACGAGCTCAACAGCGATTGTCAACCTCTTTCGCTGTTCAGTAGAAAGACCATTCACACCAGGCAATCCTACAAGTGCTTCTCTTAAAGAGGTCAGCTCCACAAGCTCCATAACTTCTTCAATGAACATCTGCAGTTCATCAATTATACCTATCCTCAATAATCAAAGCATCAACAACAAATAAAACTGTTCATATTTTGACTTTTCTGAGTTTTGGTCATCCTTTTTTTTGAGAATGTACAGCCTTGATTTGTTATGTAATTATTTTTCTCTCTGTGGTATGGTAAATATGATAAAGGAAAAATGATTGAAAAATACCTTTCTTGTGTGAGAATCAACCTCATAGGGCAGTCGAAGCCATGCAGAATAAAGCAGTGACTCATAGACGGTAACATGTGGGGAATGAATATCGGTTTGCTCACAATATCCTGATATGCGAGCAAATGTTTCTTGCTTCTTTGGGTAGCCAGATATGGAGATGCTTCCTTCAATATAACCACCCGTTTTTCTTCCTGCCAAGACATCCATTAGTGTGGTCTTACCAGCACCACTAATACCCATGAGAGATGTTAGCACTCCTGGCCTCAAAGCACCACTGATACCCTTCAGAAGTTCGAGACGATCCTCAGGAATACCTTGAGCTTTCATTTCCTGCAAGTGTGATAAAAATAAATGATGCACAGAGTTTTAAATATTGCATGGTGACAAAATAATGGTGTCCTGGTGCAAGACACATACTGCAATTTGTTGTGAAAATTTAGAATTTGGAAATTTAATGAATATTTCAAACTTTTGCAGAATTTCACATACTTTTCTCAAGTTCAACTTGTCCATAGTTCTTTCAAGATTCCAAGAAATATTTATATGTTTTTTTAAAGCCTCAAGGTACCTGGGGCATGTCTACAGCATATCTGATCTCATTAAATGCCATAGAGAGGGGTTGAAAAGAGAGAACCATTCCACGTCTCCTGTTTTGATTTGCATCAATAAAACTGTCCAATCTTTGGGAAACTGAGATGGATGAGATACTCTTTTCCCTTGTTACTAGTTCAATGAACTCTCCAGTTCTGTTAGAATGTTTCTCGGCTAAGGCCTCTTTTGATATTATTGCCTGTGGCTTCCCAAATGCTGCAATTATCTCAAGTATAAGATATGGATGCCAGCTTGAGAAACTAGAGAAAAACTAGAAGATGGACACTTACGATCCAGGTAATGTAAGGCTATGGCATAAAGGAAATTAAATAGAAAGGCAAATCCAATCAAAGCTGCTACTCCAATCCAATACCAATGTGCTTCAGGGAAAATTCCACGCGACTTCAAGAAAGCAACTCCAAGTGGTTCTGTTGAGAGTGGAGGAAGCTGCAGCAGAAACTTCTCCATTAACATTGATCAAATCACTTTTAACAAGTCTTTCATTTCAGCTTGAGGGAAACAAAGCTCACATGATTCCAATTGCTTCCAAGAAATTCATTGACAGATATAGCATTTTGAATGTACATCAATGGTGAGATCCAGTAACCCCATAACAACCATTCCTTCACATCATCTGATGCAGAACAATGTAGTAGCTTCAGATTTCAAGTAATATCAGAACTATGTTACGAAAATACCTGGTATAAATATATGTAATTCACCTCGTGATAAGATGAATCCACCCAAAACTATTATTGCAAATAATGCAAATGATCCAACAGTGTTAGCAACTATAATATTTCTTCCTAATGCAGATATTAGACGAAATAGCCCTGATGCCATCTGGTTTGTACATACAAGTAGCAAGTACTGCTTGAAGAACCTGACATCATATAATTCAATAGATTTTTTTCTCAAAAACATCACTTTGAAACATTAGGAAGAAATGATTCACGAAAGATTTCCATTTTAGTACCTTCCGATGTTTGGATCAAAACCTATGGCATAATAAGTTAAGGTCACCCATATTGCAACTTCCACAAAGGTAATTGGAATTTTGACAATCCAGGTCGGCAGAGCATATGCCCATGAGGGGTAGAATAGAAGATCTCTTTGCTTATAGAAGACAGGAAGCTTCATGGTGGTCAATGCAAGCTCCGTGAACCCATTAAACATAAGAGTAACAATAGTAAAGAACAGAGCACCAAGATAAATAGCTGCATCAGTTTGTGTGTTACGGGGCATTTTAGTTCTCAGAAATACTGTAGTTGCCAACAAAGCCATGATAATAATCTGAAAGATAGAACAAATTAATTACAAGTTATGGTGCATATATTGAGTGTGCAGATTCGAGAATCATCCTAGTTATAAAAATAAATTGATTAATTTCTATCCATGAAAAAAAGAGAAAGAAACTGACTTGTGACATTTTGAAAATATAGACAAAAGAATTCCTCTTGATGAGCAGAAGTTCTCTTGAAATGCAAGCTTTGAGGAGTTGCTTCTTGCTGAGGTCATATTTCTTGGTGGTTAGAGCTGCAGGGTGGGATTTGGACTTGTCAAATGGAGAAGCAAGTTCATCACCCAGTTTTCGTCCAATGTGAAACGATTGAAATGCTTCAGCAAATTCTTTGACAGAAACAAATTTGTAAGGCTCATGATTTATGGCCCAGTACTGCTCTTGATCTTTCCTTGATGTTACCTATAAATAACTAACTAATGTTTTTTTTTCAAAAAAAAAAAAAAGAAGTATACATTCTAACAAGTTTTATACACATAAATATATGTATAATTCAAGAAAAAAAAAAGAATGAATAGTGTGATTACTTCTTGTAAGAAATCAGCAACTGCTTTCCTCTGAGGGCATTTGAAGCCGGTGTATTCAAAGTACTCGAGCACATTTTCACGGGGACCTTGATACACGATTTGGCCTTCGGACAAAAGAATAATGTCATCAAAGAGATCATAAGTTTCAGGAGGTGGTTGGAGAAGAGAGATAAGAGCAGTTCCACTTAGAATGTGAATCGATTGTCTGATTGAGTTCACAATTTGGAATGTTGTTGAACTGTCTAAACCACTTGATATCTCGTCCATAAATAGTGCTCTTGCCGGTCCCACCAGCATCTCCCCTGCAAATACATTTCTTCCAGTTTTGTTAATATGCATCTAATTGATCTACTTCTATTGCTTTGCTTTATTTAATTAGATAATCATCAGCCACAAGTTTTTTTTTTTCCCGTTTTCAAATGCGTGTTTAATATTCACAAAACACATTCCACTGGTAGAAGAATTATCCATCACCAGATTAGGGTTTCTTGCCTATCTCTCTTCTTCAACAACCACATTTCAGTTGAAACGCTCATCGACACATAAAGTTACAACCTCCTCCTTTATCGAGATTAACGCCGTGCCGTGCCTGATCGCGGCGGTCAACCACGCCAGGTTAGAGCACGACATGCCGTTCCGCCGGGTAAACCACCATGCCGTCATATTTTTACTTCAACTCTCTACCTCAGGTTTTTAAATCTTTTTCCACGTGCCTTGAGTAGCTCACGTGTCACTGAAATGTGTCAGAGAAGCTCACGCGTCATAGCCACGTGGAAAATTAGTCCACGTGCCACAGATAACGTGGCTTCATATGATCCACGTTTCACTTGAAACGTTGGTCGAGTACCAACGTTTCTTGCTGACAAGTCCACACGTCAACAGTGACGTGGCTGAGGTGTGCCTTTGTTTAACCACGTGTCACTTGACACCTGTATTAACTGTATACGTGTCTACTGACACGTGGCCATAAGTGTACTCATGTGTTAGAACACGTGTCTTGATATGTACACATGTTTTTTGACACGTGGTTAGTAGTCCAGGTGTCATTCTCCACATAACAAGACTATCCACGTGTTTATGACACGTCAATAAAAATGTACACGTGTATAAACCTTGTCTTTTATAACTACACGCGTCTCCAACCGGTCACGGAAAATTTGCATGCGTTCAAACAACTTCGTCGGCCAATTGGAGGGGAACCGGGTTGGCCGTGCACCGTGGATGGCAATATGAAGCGAGGAATGTGATTTGATGGTCTGTGATGGTGGTGTTAGAAGCATAAAGCGTCAGATTTTTATTTGATAGGGTGGACCACACCACTGATGGAGTACAAGTAATTTTAGGAGAAGGTAGGAAATGGAGAGTTTGGGTTTCGATGAATGGAAGGGAATTAGGTTTAAAAGAGGAATGATTAGAGAGCCGTGTACTGGAGGAGATGAGGCTGCTTTGTTGAAATTCAAACAACGAGGATTTGTGTAAATTTTCGAAGTTTAAAATTGTTACCTGTGGTGACTCGCTTCTTTTGCCCACCAGAAATGCCTCGTATCATTTCATCACCCACCAATGTATCAGCACATATTTCAAGTCCTAAAATCTGCCAAACATTTAACAAAGGATGAAACATCAATAATAATTTCATTTGCAATTACATCCTTATGTGATCATTCAATTCCTACACTCTCGGTGGCTAACCTTGATAATATAATCTGTAATTACATTATTCTCTTGCCCTTCCAATGCTGCTGCCTGCATCATTCCAACAACTGTCTTTAGTTTACTACACAACTACACATCCTTTTTTTTTCTTTTATCTCTTTAATTTTTCCAGTTACCTTCATATAAGCATCAATATGAGGGTCTGGCTTGATATTTGCTGCCTTCTCCCTTCTTGATAATTCTGCTAACATCTCTGCACAATTCCATAACAATTAATTAATTCATTCAAGCCCTCTTTTAATTTTCTCTAATTAAGGAATAAATTAATTAACATATTGAAAGGCTGGTGAATTGCTGACCATAATGATGGCCAACTCCTTGACATCTAGCAGAGAAAGCAAGAGTTTCCCTGACTGTCATTTCTCCAATGTGGAGATCATATTGACTTATATAAGCTGATGTTCTTTGTGGTATGAACTCTTCCATTCCATGTCCATTGTATGTCACCCTTCCTGAAAACTTTACGATTCAAAAGAAGCCGTCAATGCCAAGATCACCAGGCAAATTAATACTGCAGAAAAGCCTGCATATGCTATTGAATTCTGCTTTCCTTACTTTTAAATCCTTGCTAAGTTTTCCAGCCAAAGCCAATAGTAAAGCTGTCTTTCCTGAGCTTGGCGGCCCCAAAAGCAGTGTCATTCTGTAAATTTTCCATTATTAATCACTTAACTATATATATATAACGTTCTTGCCATAATATATTTAACTGTTGTGCTGTGCTTACCTTCGTGGCTTGATGATTCCGCTAACATCATGAAGGATTGGTAATGGTTTCTTTCTACTTGGAAGTATGTGAAGATAATTCAAGAATCCCTTTGCAAATAGCCAGTGTACAAAGGTACAATTAGTTAGTTTGTTCAGTTTCGATCTAAAAATCATTCAAATGTTCCTCAAGTTTTGAATTTTTTTTTACCCCTAACAAATTTATAGAGAAGTTAAAGATTGTAGGCAATGCCCTGCTTCCAATATAAGCCTCTGCTTCCACATTTAAACGCTCGAACCTAACTTCAATTGTCGGTATGTCGATTCCAACTCTGTATTTCAAGAAAATACAAAACACATGAATGAATATTCAAAAATGAAGATGCATGTACATTTATTATTTCTTCAATTATATTGCAGATACATACCTTTCAATGCGATCTCTAATCTTATACAAGAATTTCTCGTTATCATCCTCTGCAATTTTCACCAACCTTTCCACCAAATTCTTTCTCTCTATCAATCCAAGGTTATTTAGATCCATCTCTTTTTCATCAAGTATGCCTCTCTTTATACGTAAATAAGTGGGGAGTCTCTCCAGAGCAGCCCATTTCAGAGCTTCTTCATCATCTTCTGCATGTGAAGACTTGGAGAAAGCTTCCATATTCCTGAAACTGTCTACTCGTCTACTGGTGCTAGCTCTATATATATCACACTCACTGCTACCAGGGCAGAGCCAGGACTTTAGTTTAGGGGGGCCAAAATTAAAAAAAATCATCTATCTTTCCTAAGGGTGAGCATTCGGTTTGAACCCAATCGTAATTTTACTCACCCCTCAAATCAAACCGGTCCAAATAAGTAGAGTTCGATTTAATTTTCAGTTTTTAAAACAAAATTTCAATTTAGTTCGGTTATTTCGGTTTAAAATTTCAAAATTAGCAACTGAACCTAACTAAATTTAAAATTTCAGTTCAATTTTTCGATTTGGTTCAATTTTGCTCACCCTAATATTTCCTATATTTTATACAATTATACTCCATAACTATATAGATTTTAGATAAATATTGTATATACATAGTTAGATAAACACGAAAACTAATACAATTAGAGATATAAATAAAATAATTAACTTTTCCTAAAATATATTTATTAATAAAAGATGATTAATGACACTTTGAAAATTTTTATATGATAAATAAGAATGTTTCACACATTACTAACAAACATAATACAAAAAAAAAAAATACATATATTGTATTGAAACATCCAAAATGAAAAAAAAAAGTGCATTTAGTTTTAGAATAGAGTGTATTATTTTATTTGTAAATCTTTTTAGTTTTTACATGATATAAAATGAGAAAAGTGTAATTATAAATAAATAATGAACAAAATAAGTCTTGATGGATTTCTTATATATGTGAAAATAGGTTAGAAAGTAAAT
>CANYLF011071210.1:0-11661 GCA_948193215.1 Bocquillonia castaneifolia
GTGTGGATTAAGAGAGTCTAAACGGCTGTGTGGGGAATTAGAGGTTATTAGGTGTTTTGAGTCGGTCCTCCATCTTAGTTTTGTTTGATTGTGATGATTGTTGAATTGAAATTACTGTATGATGTGTATGTGTGCATGTATATTATATGTATATACATGCACACACACACACACACACACATATATATATATGTATGTATATATTGCATGAATGTGTGTATTTAAGTTGTATAATATAGATATAATATTAATTCACTCAGGGAGGTCTGACTCTCTTCATCTATTATTTTTTTCAAGTTTCTTTAAGGAGTCAGATCATTTCTTTAAAGTCAGCCTTGCAACTTCTTTTCTCTTCAAGGTTCAGTACTTTATATATGTATATTATAATTATCGTAAACTCTAGTTACTCCGCAGTTGTAGAAGTTAGAGTTATATTGTTTATGTCAAAAGAATCAAAAAGTTTTCTTTATATTCTTAATTATTTATTGAATATATATTTATAAATCGTTGATAGAATTTATTATTTATTTATTTTAAGCTGATTTGAAAACTCATTTTTATATATTATATGATTTTAAAGTGAGATTTGATCTGGACTGTGATTCAGTTAGACTTATTACAGGTTTTGGTGGCTTTAACCCTGCCCATTTCCTAACGCCGGTCCGATCCGGATTGGATCTTGACAAAATACTTCAAGCCTTTTTTCAATGAAGAAAAAGATGAACCACATCCTCACATTGACCACAAGCTACACAATCATCATTGTCTACCATTCTTCTATGCATGAGGAACTTGAAGTAGGAACCCCATTTTTTCACATATGCCAAATGAAAAATTTTGGCTCTAGGCGGAGCTAGAGACTTCAAATTTGTAAGAAAAGGCATATTAGAAATACATTGAATAGAATTACAGTGTTTCATGAAAGCATTAGAAGAGTATTATTGTTAGAATTTCTTTTTATTTTCTTAAATTTGAGCAAATTTTTATATTTTGTCGTTACCTTTTTTATTTTCTTAAATTTGAGCAAAATTTTATATTCAATTTCTTAAAATAAAATTAACTAACACAGGTATGATAATTAATTTTGACTAAAAAAGAAAAGTAATTTAAAATTTATCCACAATTGTTAAAATTTAATTAAATTTATAATTTTATTTAAATACTTAAATTTATTTTATCAGTAATTTGAAATTGACCAAAATTGTTAAAATTAGATTATAATTGTGAAAATTTAAAAATTTAATTAAATTTGTGGTTTTGTTTAAAGGTTTGTGTTTACATTAGATCTTTAAAAAAAATTTACCACAATTACTAGCATTAAATTTCTTTTAATTTAACCATTTTTGTGACCTGCATTGTTCCCCTTCACGAATTTGTAGCCCCTAACTAAGGAGGAAAAATTAATTATTATGGCACGACATCAATCATCAAATTACTAAATCAGGATACTGTGAGTACTTGAAACTTGAAACAAACCCTACGCTGCCGCTTATGCTATGGCTCGCCCAACAAGAAAAACAAATAAAAGGTAAGAGGTTTAAATAAGCTCCTAAAACTATTGTTAAAGAGTAAATGATCCCTTTTAATTTTTTTATCATTTAAGTCCTTAAGTTCTAGAAGTCAATTCATTAAAACCCTTAAACTTTGAAAATGGATTCATTTAAGCAATTGAACTTTAGAAATCAGTTCATTTAAACTTTACACTTAAACAACATGAAGGGATTAAATGGATAAATTTGAAAACTTTAAGATTTTAAATGACAAAAAAAATAATCAAAGGGCGTATTTGCTCTCTGATAAATACTTTTAAGGGTTTATTTGGATCTTTTTGCTCAAAATAAATAAAGAAAGAAATAAAGGGTCTTTCTGTCCTTTCACAGCACCAAAAAGAAGGAAGCCAATGACATGAGCATCAAGGAAAATCTTATTAATTTCTTTTTAGAAATATATTTGAGTTTGACAGTTGAGTTGAGTTTAGTTTAGTTGTCTATCTAATGACATATACAAAGTTCAATACTTTCTTGTTCCTCTGAAATTTTTATTGAACCAGCTTTGCTTGAAGTTGAACTTTGTATGTGGGTATTTATAAATGTTGAAGCTTTCATAATAAAAAATAAATTAATTAAAGAAGGAGTCTTTTGCAGAGGTCAGGTTAGTCAGTGTACTAATACACATGTAAAAGACCGAGCTGGCATGGGCCAGACTCAGTCAGGTGTCTGTGTTTGCTTTTCACTACTTTTGAGTTTTTTTTTTTTTTTTTAGTTTGTTACCTCTCACTCTCAAGGGAACTGTACCAATAATAAGCAGCTTCAATTAATCCCTCTCCATTTCTTTTCTTTTGTACTTTTCTTATTCTTCTTCTTCTTCTCACTTTTATAAGTTTTATTCACAATCACAAACATAACAACTGCCATTCAAAAGAAAAGAAAAGAAAAAGATGAATGAACTGTAAACAACAGTTATGGAAATGGGTTCAGGCTCTTTAACCGAGTCAGGTAACTCTAACAACACTTCTTCTCCACCTTCTGTGTCAATTAATGGCTTAAAATTTGGCCAAAAGATCTATTTTGAGAATGCTGCTTCTGGGTCTTCTGTTAAGTCTTCTTCTTCTTCTTCACCTGCCTCTTCTGGGTCTGGAGCTTCTGGTAGGAAGCTTCAAGGTGGGCAGCAGCAGCCTCCTAGGTGTCAAGTTGAAGGGTGTAAATTGGATCTGAGTGATGCTAAGGCTTACTATTCAAGACATAAAGTTTGTGGAATGCATTCTAAGTCTCCTAAGGTCATTGTTGCTGGCTTGGAACAAAGATTCTGTCAGCAGTGTAGTAGGTCAGTTTGGTTGTTATTTTATTTACTTACTGGTTTTTTTTTTTTTTTGCTCTTCTTTAATTGCTTGTTATTTTATGTTTGTATAGATGTTGTTGGTGTTTTCTTATAATGTCCTTTTGCTGTTTGAATTTGTTTTTTTATTTTTCATTTTTAAATGTTTATGTAGTTGTATGTTACTCATCTTATGTGAGGCAAAGTCCTATGCTGTTCAAAGCTCAGGAATTTTTCTGTTTACTTTATTTTTGTTGTGGATTAATGTAGATGTTGGGTGTCCATTATTAAAAATGGTAGCTTTCAATGTCTTTTTAGTAGGTTTTATGATTGTATTTTCTCTGTCTTCCACAGAAAGTTTGTTGCTGTCAATTTGGAAAAAGGTTTTTGTAACTTTTCTTCCCCTTCTATCTTTTTTGTTTTTAATCATTGATGGGCCTTTGTATTTATTAGACTGACAAATTACTTGAAAACTATGCTTTATTATGGAATTGGATGGGTATTATTACTATTATTAGATCAGAGCTTTGTATTCTGTTTGGGAAGTTCCTGTTATTCTTCAGTTCATATTTTTATTTTGTCTATGTAAATTGGTTTTATGCTTGTGTTTTTGGTAATGGAAACTATTTAGCTTTTGGTTACTGCCTTACTTGGTAAGGTTTATTGTTCTTTGGCTCTTGCCTTTTGTTGTTGCAGGGAAAAATTTGCTTTCAAGTCTTTCCCTAGTTAGCTCTGCTTTAGTGTTACATGATAAGATGATTTTTTGTTATTATTGTTGTTGGTGTTCTTTTAATAGCCTTTTCGATTCCAACAAGCTTTTCTTATACCTAACTAGTGAATAAGAACTTTAAACTGCTGAAATCAATTTCCCTTTGGAAATTGATTTTTTTCTTTTTCTTCTTTACCTTTGTTTTTCCTCATAAATTTCCTCTTCTTTTTGGTAGTTTACTGTTGTTTTGGCCAAAAGGATATTTACATTTACATTTATTGGCAACAAAATTAATGATTCATGGTAAATATGCTTTTTCTCTACCATGAAAGAGTCAATTATTAGGTTTAGGCTACACAGTGTCTTCATCTTTATCTTAAGTTGAGAGTTGAAACATCTAAGTTGCAAATCCAAAAATTTAAATCATTTGTAGTTTCTGATAAATATGCATGGATTAGGATGTTTTTATCTTTCTGACAAGCAAAAATAACTTATTTAACTTTTATCTTGTTGGTCTGGGACAGTATTTTCTCTATCATTTTTTGTGTGCTTTTCTAAGTTTACTTTTATGTTATATTGTCTACCAAGAGGTAAGAAAGTCAATTGAATGCCATACTTATGTGTTTTAGATCAACGAGGAAGGAGGGAAACCAAAGGCATAAATCTTTGATAGTTTGTGCTAGGGAATATTGCAATTGCTCAAGTAGTGTAGCAATTTTAGATTACCTTGCTGCAAAATATTGTTGTGTTTTAAAAATTTTCGAAAGGATATTCTGCCTCCTAGTGTCCAGATTAACATCAATGGTTTTCAGACTCATCTGAAATGTGGGGCCTAATATTCACTATTTGCTATATGAGGTAGTTCAGAATTTAAATCAAGAGTTTTTTTCTTTCATGATGTCTTGTCCTCTTTCTTTTCTTTACAAGTTTTGATAGCATGCATTTCTGGTATGACAAGAATGACCTGCTTTGATAGTTTTTGTCTTTATTCAGCATTAACTTGCAGACAGGGTGTTCAGTGCTATTTTCTGTTATAGCATTGGAATCAGCTGCCATGATGAGAATGCAATTTATATAAGCTTTGTGATCTCAGTTTTACATGTATTCTTAGTTTCCTTTTGTGATGTTTGGTTATAGGGGAGAGAGAAAAAAAGGTCAAGGTCAGGTAAAAGCAATTATGTTTTTTGTGTCATGCCCTATCAACTTATGCCAGACTTAATAAAAAATTAAAGAACATAAACATCAGACCTTAAGCAATAGTTTTGAGCTAGGGATAAATTTTGTTATCAGAAAGCAGATGCAGATTTTCAAACATTCAAGAGTTTTTACCTCACTTTGAGAATTACAGGTTAAAATTTAGAGGATAGAGGATAATTTGCTTGTTTAAACCAGTTTCTGAAACTTTTATTTAGTTAACGTTTTAAGCTTCATGGAACATGTGGCTACCACCATTCCATTTTAGTGAATCAAAGCATGAGTTTCTAAAAATTGTCTAGTTAGAATATTTGCATAGATGATGATAAGTCATTGGTTGGTTTCCTTTTCGGAGATCGACTTTTGGACCACTTGATGTCAATATTTTGGACCACTTGATGATGTGTTCTTCTAGCATTCATCAAGAAGCATAATTATCATGCCGAGTAGAATGTAAATATCAGCTTGAGGCCAATTGTGGAAGCTTGTCATCCCCAAGATGTTCTGATGTTTAGGTGAAAGATTTGGTAGGTTGGCTGTTTTGGAGCCTTCATGTATACATTCAACATCATTCAATGATTTTTTATTTTCATGCAAGATACTTCAACTCCATTCAATTATCAATATTCAACGATATTAATTTATCGCATTAACATTCTAAAATTTGAAGTGGTCATTACTTGTATGATGACATAATCGTTCATTTTCCTCAACCATTCAATGGGAAAGACATGCTCCAACCCTTGACATGAATATGGGGGAAAGCTGTTAAATCATAAAAATTATATGTGGAATCTGCCTATATTTATTATTTGATGTTAATCCTTGCCTTCAAGGTTCATGGAGATCATTGAATATGGTTTTCAGTATTTCAACTTATCCTGTTCTAAGGTAATTCAAGTATATGAGAGGTTATATATATGCGAAATGTATGACTAGAAGTTGGCATATTAATTATAAGATAGGCTGAAATTCAAGAGTTTAGTTCCTTCACAAATCATTGGATATAAACCATGCCTGATCTGAGATGATATCAGTGTCTTTTCAAAAAGAAGTGAACACTTTGATTAAAGGTTCCAAAATTAGATTCAGTTATTGCAATTTGGTGATATTAATCAAGCAGAACTTCTGTTATGTTGATCGAATTTTTCCTAGTGCCATTCAACTACCTACTAATTAGCGACTAAAAGGAAACTGTCTTGTATCCGTGTGCTTGAATTATTTCATCACCGGCATTGTTTTCTGTTAGAAGGAAGATCTATAATGTCTTCAATGTGTATCAAAGTCTATCTGCGATGAAAATCAGAAGATTAAACAGGGATGTCAAATCAGCAAGAGTAACTTGCAAGAGTCATCTGATGGAAGTGCTTTTATGTAAATGTGTTTCTGGCTTGGTTGCTCATTTACTACAATATATTGTTGGTGTTTTATTTCAATTTTGCTGTCCATTTGTTAGCAACATGTTAACATTCTGTTGTTTATATTGTAGTTCCACTGTGGTTAATTTCAAATTTATGTTATTTAGCTTAGTTATCCTTAAAATTTGTGATGCAAGTGTATTGAAATAAATTATTGCCTAGTTCTTGTTCTACAGTGAATAGCTTTAATTTTCAAGAACTGCTAGAAAATGATTGTTTGATCTGTACCAAAATTAGTATGTCTGTATGGAGATATGTTTTGCCTAGGCTGGGACTTAGATTCCTAAGTGTTAATAGCTCGTTATCTGTTTGTATGATTCTGTTACCTGTCCTTAACTTGGGAAGAAAACAAGGTATTCTTGAAATGAGATACAGCTTGCTCATTTATTAGTTTGGTTCATTCTTTACCATATATACTTTTTGCTGAGGCAACTAGTGATGATGTTTCCTATCATTGTCTGCTGATAACTTCTTTTTTAGTCTACTCAGATTTCATCAACTTTCCGAATTTGACCAAGGAAAACGAAGTTGCCGCAGACGCCTAGCAGGTCATAATGAGCGACGCAGGAAGCCACCTCCTGGATCAGTGTTGTCACCTCGCTTTAGCCGATTGTCATCAACAGTTTTTGGTAATATTTTCTAGCATATATTACACGGATTATTCAACTTCCTGTTGTGCACTGGGATGTTATATTATTGTGTTTTTTCCCATGTGATGACAGATAATAGCAGCAGAGCTGGAGGCTTTCTTTTAGACTTCAGTGCTTACTCCAGGCTTTCTGGAAGGGATGATTGGCCAACTGCAAGGTCATCTGAGCGGGTGCCTGGGAACCAAACCGTAGGTGCAGGAAGGTCCATACCTAATCCATGGCAGGCTAGCTCCCAGAATCCTCCATCCAACCTTTACCTGCAAGGTTCTTCAAGTGCGACTGGTTTTTCCGGTTCTGGAATTCCTTCGGGAGAATGCTTCACAGGAGTCAGCATCACTGATTCGACCTGTGCTCTCTCTCTTCTGTCAAATCAACCATGGGGCTCAAGAAACCAAGCATCAGGGCTTGGAGCACCTGTGGCTCAACCAACAGCTCCTCATGGTGCAGCTGTCAATCTATATCCAAACCCGTCTTGGGGTTTCCAGGGTAGTGAAGCTGGTAGTACTTCGCATGAAATGTGTGCTGATCTGGGTCTTGGTCAAATTTCACAGCCTCTGAACAGTCATTTCTCTGGTGAGCTTGAGCTGTCTCAACAGAATAGGAGGCAGTACATGGAACTCGATCACCCCAAGGCGTGTGACTCTTCTACTCAACACATTCACTGGTCGCTTTAAGCAGCCTGCTTTCCATTATGTAAGTCTTTCGGGAAGTTAATGAACCCTAAATAAGAAACTATAATATGGGCAGGTACTGATCTTTTGTTGGATGATCCATTTTATATTTTGGTAATGACAGACCAATTCTATCTTAGATTTGTTGGTCAATTTTCACTTGGACAATGTAAAACAAAGGATTACCTTTGTTCTATGAATTAGCAACTTTGCATCTGTTTTTCTTAAATCGAGGAGTCGCTCAAAGTCTATGCAATATGATAAGAACTAGGCCATTTTATGCTTACCATGCTCTTAATCTTCCCTTGAAGTCCATGTTACTTTTCTTTAGTATTCCAAATCCCCTAAATGAGATAAGTTGTGGTATGCGAACAGCAAGGAGGCCTATAAAAATGCATGTAAAAATTGGTGTATCAACGTCAAATGACTATGTAGCTGTATTCTCCTATCGATAATTTCTTTCAACTGCATAGACCATCCTGGAATCTGGTACATTGAGGAGAGAATAGAACACCAGAGTCAGGGTGAACATATATTTCAACAAATTATTTTCCGAGGGTGAACAAATTTAACGATTTGTTTGTCTCGCTCTTAGCCAATTAACTTGTCTAACAAGGGGAAGTTTTCTATGAATAAAAAGTTCAAAAAAAAAAAAGGAAGAAGATGACGCAAACTGTTACAAGGTAATTATGACATGCTTCATATATAGTAACGTACAGGTACAATTAACTTTATACATTTTTGGGATGCAACCACAACATTGGACACTAGAAGTTGAAGCATTTGAGCTGGTTAGGTTAACACCATAAATATGCCATGAAAGGGACCATCCTGAACAATGGACTCTGCTACCCAACAACAAAATCTTGCTTAGTGGACCTTCGCATATATAGCAACATGTTTTATTTCATGTAACCATATTATATCAGCCTCGGTCTAGTTGAATAATATGGTGAACAAATCGTACAGAATCATGAGAATGGGTACTTTAGATTGAGCTATTGGCATCTCTTGGCAAAAATGGAACCATAGGACTAGCTAACTAACTAGTGTATATAACAAGTTCTATAGTCTACCCTATAACGGGTGCAGCAATCTGTCTGAGATCACAAAGACCCTAAGATTCGCAAAATAAAGTGTGTGGTTATAATCCCCATCAACAGCATGTGATCTATGAATAACTCACCACCTTCATGCTTTTTTATTTTTTTTTGCAGCATCTTCTTTTGCAAAGCAGAAAATTCCTTCCAACTTCATATATTATAGAAATGGAACCAAGATCATCTACAACACAAGACAAGGAGCCTGATTCTCAAATCTTGTAGAAGATTTTGCATTTGGTAGGCACCCCTGGATTGCCAAATCTAGTCTAGTGGTCGTCTTCATCTGTGCCAGGGCAGTCAGACGAAAGTGCTTCTTTGGTTTCATACTGCAACAGGCACAAAGTCTGCTGTTATGTACTAGATTTTCAAATTTGCAACACCATGCCACAATAAATTTAGAATCATTCAGATTCAAGTCGAATGTGAGATATTGACATACCTGAAATCCACAAAACAAGCAATATCTATGTTCATCTCTCAGTTTCATCAATATTTCTTGCAAATCCTGCATCCATCAGTTTTTTTTCAGATAGCAGACTTAACAAAAAAAAATAAACCTTTCCAAATATATGTGCGCGTGCGTGTGTATAAATATATATATTATGAAAGATACAAGATTCACCTAAACTTAAGTTACTTGGTTCAGCTATTAAACATGAGATGCAATATATAAATCTTATAATTTGACTTAAAGTGGTCATGGTACTGGAGATCTGCATTTTCACAATAAGTTTGCATCATTATAGCAGACAAAAGAATAAAAACAAATTTTGGGCCTACACACCCCAATGTAGACAAATGAAGATCTGAAGAAGGAAGAAATATAACAAAAACCTAAAACCAACTTTCTAATTGAGAGCAGAACTCTAACAGAAAATAGAATGAAGAGGTCCCTTAAAAAGAGAATAAGAGGAAAAAATATATGGTAAACCATCTCAACAGAAAAATAAAACCTAAAAAACATGATTATCTAATAATAGAATAGTTGTAGGGAAAAAAATCCTTGAAACTTAACATCAGAAAGCATCTTTTCCTTGTGCAAAAACCAAATTAACATGTTTACATGAATGCCAAAAATTAGCACTCTTATACTTCTCAAGGATTTTCAGAAATTAACATTCCATGTAGACTGTAGTTGGAATTCAAAATTTGAGACTTTTTTCTTTACTTTTCTTTTTGAGAAAGAGTGTGTGTGTATGGCTGGGAATGAGGGAGTAATAACAAGGAACATGAAAAGAATCCATGAAACAATTTCTGTTTCCGAAACTGACACACTAAACATAAAAGAAGAAGCCATCAAATCTTAGTTTCCAAAAGCTAAAATCAATGCAGGGGCTGAAAACATATTAATTGCTTGGGAAGAGCGGCTGAAAACATGAAGTTTCCCTAGGCCTGAAACGTTTGACATTACTGCTACATTATCCACTCTATCATTTCAATTATTATAAGCAAGTTCGTTAAAGCCTGAAGACACATGGTGCAGGCCCCAAAGCTTTCAGAAGAGAGTAAGGCACACAACATTAAGTAGCGGAGTGCCATATGGCTTAGGTCAGGTGAGAGCCTTCTTCCAAGTGCAAGCACTGGACAAGTAAAGGCATGCCTTGAAAGCCTTTGCCACTGACATACCAACACTTCACAGAAATGCCATTTCTTGAGCTGGACAGGATAAAATCTTAGCAGACCACCCCCAATGACTTGAAACTAACCAATATACCAGAAACCAGATTTGACATGGCAGTCACCGAAACAGTGGAATACTACTATTGGCCAATTTATGTTTTCAATAACTCAAGTTCATAAGCAAATTGTCATTGTCAATATTCAAAATTTAGTGAAATTTTCACATGCAACAGATATCAAGATCATCATGATTTACTGAGTAATTCAGTGTGTCTACCAGTACCACCAACTTGCATATAAAACTAATGGACTGGTGGAATGGAAGTGCATCATTAACACAATTTGAACATGCTCCTAAATTAATCTCATTTATGCAGCACAAGCCACAATTAAGCAAAGCCAAGAAACAAAATATAAAGAGTTATGAGAAAAATTATCTTAAGAAAATACCTCCTCAGTTATTTCTTCCTCTTCCTCTTCATCTTCTGCAGCCTCCTCCTCCTCATTCTTTTTCGTCTCGACCACAACTTCTTTGTTCTCCAATTGGTCAAGTGCAGCTTTTGCCTTTTGGAAATTTACTACAACCCTCTTACTCCGCCATTGTGACTTCTGCCTAGAACCAAACTCTACCATCAGATCCTCTTCCTTCCTTTTCTTCCTCTCAAACTCAATCTCCTCTCTCTTCCTCTTCTCCTTATGTGGATCCTCCCTTCCAATCCCAACTCGGGTCCGTCGAATCTCAATCCCCACCGGCTCAGCTCTCCCTGAGCCATCCTTACCAAGCGCCGCACCAGGGGTATAACCCATTTGCTTTAACAACTTAAACCCAATGTTCGACTGCGGAATCGGAGCCTCTATATTGGCTAAGGTTTGATCATCCTCATGCTGTTGCTTTCTTTCCCTTTCAAGTCTTCGCTGCTCTTGCCAGCTAAGGTTTTTGGCTTTCTTCTTGGAAGATTGAACATGTGGAATTACACCTCCCTTGTTGCTCGAAATCTGCACAAATGATGATGAATACTCTCTGCCTCAGTGGCTAATGAAAAAGAAATAACAAATTAGCGAGCTTGGTTGCAAATTTATTTTTACTTCAAAAAATTAAAAATAAAAAAGAGCCCATCATAAAATCAATTACCCCCTATGAATTACACATAAACACTGCACCAGATATTCAATTAACATATATCAGATATAAAAATGGGATGCCCATGTTCAATTACACATTTTCTTTTCTTTTCTTTTGTTTTTTTGCTAGAGTTTTATAATGATAATAATAATAATAATAATAACACTAACCTTTTTGGAAGATAATTTATTAGAAGTGTCTGAGGTTTCAGGTGGAAGAAACTGGGAGATGTCTCCCATGTAATCTTCTTCTTTTTCGTCCCCCATTGTTACTCACAGTCAGAGACTTCATTTCTCAAACCAAGACGGTGGGTATAAAGAGTGTATTTAAAATGGGCCTAAATTGGGTCAACTTATTTT